>PVHY01030592.1:0-13273 GCA_004024945.1 Uropsilus gracilis
TTTTCATGAAAAGTAATTTAGAACAACACTGATAAAAACATTGAATTGGCCTAGTGTACTTAAACTGAATTATTACTACTTGATTTCCTCCACTTACTAAATCTACTTTGATCACCATGATATGGGCTTTATAATACTGTCTCCATACACAGGATGTTCTCACACTTAACAAACCATGATAATGGTAAAGTGTCTGTGGCATGTCAGTTTTCATACAGGCAGAAGTGGCTATCTGAATAACCTTCTGACACTCATTAACATTTCACAGCAATTGGAAAGCAAGTCCATACCAAAGAGATAAAACTTTAACTCAAGTCAGACAATCCCTCATTGGCATTTTTAAGGACTAGAATCTGATAACACTCACTTACCCCCATGATTCTGCCACGCTGCTCAACATCCTCCCACATAAAATGAACTATGATACGACACATGTATTTCCCACTCCGGCCTTCCTGCTTCATTCGGACTAGACACATCCTAGGTGGGTAGAAGATAAAGAGTCACTGACTGCATTTTTCATATCACATATTTCCAATGAAAGCCAGCCCGTCTGATTAACTAGCAGAGCATATATAGTAAAAAAAAGTCAAGTGATCTTATTTAAAAAAAATTTTCACTGAGGTATATAACAGACACTGTGGAGAGAAAAAGTAGACATTAATTTTTACCTACTACATCCCCCAATGTAAGCACCACCCAGATCAAGTTATGAATTATTTATAGTACCAATCATAGAAGGTGTCTTCATATATGGATTATTTTAGGGAGAAGATAAGCAAGTCTAACTCCTTCATTTTACCAATAAAAAGGAATCCTAAAGAGAACACAATTTGCTTAATATCACAGAGAAATGTGTAAAGTTGGGTATTTTTCTGCACTGTCCAACTCAGAAGATACCAGCTACATGGATCTATTGAGCATTTTAAATATAACTAGTTCAGTACAGGCACGGTGGCGCGTGCCTGTAAGCAGCAGCCTAGGAAGCTGCAGCGGGGACCAGGGACCACGGTTCAAGTCCGTCTCAGGGCAACATAGCAAGACCTAGTTCCAAAAAAATAGCTGGGTGTGGTGGTGCGTGCCTGTAAACCTAGCTACCTGGGAAGCTGAGACTGGGGATTGCTTGAGTCTGTGGTACCCGGGGCAACGTAAGCCTATGGTTCCACAAAGCAAAAACAGCAAGACCTAGTCTTAAAAAAAAAAATATATATATATATATATATACATATATATATGTAAATATACATATATATAACTAGTTCAGGAAGAGATGGGAATGAAAATAAACAAATAAATAAAACTAGTTCAAACTGAGACACAGTCTAACTTTTTAGACATCAAAGATTTGCTCCAATAAAAAAGAATTTAAATATATCAATTTTCAATATTGCTTACATGTTGAAATATTCCAGATGTATTAATAAAATCTATTATTAAAATTAATTTCTTTTTTCATTTTAATTTTTAAAATGGAGTTACTGAAACTATTTCAATACATGATTTGCATTTCATTTCTGTTGGATAGCAGCTGTCCAGAACATAATTACAAAAAGTAGTATGATTTCATCTGCATAATTATCAAAATTATTTCCCCATTAAATATAAACTCCATTGAAAGCAAAGATCAAGTCATGTTTGTTTTCTTAACCACTATATCTCCACAGTTTTAGTGGATACGCAATATATACTTGCTGAATAAATAAATGAATAAAGATTTGAACGTTGAGTAGTTCTCTCCCCCTCAGAGGTCCACCCATTGGTTCTTATACTATCTTTTTTTATTTTTAGAGACCAGGTCTTGCTTTGTTGCCCAGGGTAGTCCAAAACCCACGGACTCAAGTGATTCCTAGCCTCAGCCTCCCAAGGATGGGATTAAAGGTGCGTGTCACCAGCGTCAAATATATAATTCTCATAGTAACTCAATCTAAACAGTTTTCCATGATATTTAAGACAATGCTTTTATTTTTATACAGGTCAAATATCTTTTGATCTTTTTTTTTTTTTGATCTGGGTTTTTTTTTAAGTTAGGAAAGTCTCCTTTTCTTCTTCTTTTCTTTTCTTTTTTTTTTTTTGAGACTAGGTCACGCTATTTTTGCCCATGGAACCACAGGCTCCCGCTGCCCGGGGTACCACAGACTCAAGCAATCTCCAGCCTCAGCTTCCCAGGTAGCTGGGATTACAGGCGCGCGCCACCACGCCCAGCTATTTCTTTTGATCTTTCATCTTTTCCTCTTGTCTCTTAAAATACAATGTTCAAAACCATGGCTAGTATTCCAAGTGGAGTCTGATCTGTGCTGAAGAGAATCAAAATAATTCACTTTGGTGCTGGTGGTATAGTGGTGAGCATAGCTGCCTTCCAAAATAATTCACTTTGCACAATGAAGATACTTTATTTCCATTTCTATATCTAACATATTAAATTTGGAGGCAACCTCATCATCATTTTAAACATATATCAAGTCTATAAGACTTTTTCACACACAGGTAGGCATATACCTCTACAGTTGTTCTTTTAGACAGAACTTTAGGTTTATCCCTGTTCAGATCCATTCCCTTAGATTCGGCTAATATTGAAACAGTTTGTTGAAGTACTTTTGGTTCATGACTGGATCATTCAGCATATTTGTCTTCCAGCCTAGCTTTTTGTCATCTGAAATTTGATAATGATGTTTTCTTTTTTTCCTTCCTAGTTTCCTTCCTAAAGAGATGTTGAAGCAAGCCATGTAGGAATCATCTCACTATACCATGCTACTGCTAGCAGATTTTAATAGGCAAGATTCATAGTATGTGGAAATAGAACTGTCAGTTTAGATCAAATATTTCAGTTCTAGTAGGACTTGTCTTTTAAGTGACTAGTCCTATTATAGCTGTAGCTTTAACAACAGAACACAGAAATAAATAGGTTATGAGTGAAATCATGTACATATTTGCCTATTTCCAAAAGATGAATACATGGTTGATAGAAACTCAGCTATCTGACAGAAGGTTGACTCTCTAATGCCCTTTCCAGTCCTGGGATTTGCAGATGCTGTGATTCTAAATTTGTGACCTCTGAACTTAATACCTAAGAAATAATACTTGTGATAATAAAAACAGGTCATGGAAAAAGATTCAGCTACTTAGTGAATATAGAAAATATTCCAAAGCAAAAACAATCCAGGGAAAGTTCAACAGTCCTTTTTCATAGAATTTTTCTTAAAGTTAATCAAATCACTCATGTCAGCCTCTCACCTGAAAAGACACTGTATGTTTTGATGCTTAAGTATCATCAGAGGCCAATTCATCAACTGCAATAGTGAGGTAATGGAATTCTTCATTTATTTGAAAATTCTGTAGTTTGTTAATGCACCTGCCCTCTGAGGTTTTAAAGGCACAGATTTTCTCAGACCATAAACTTACTAACTATATCAACATGGAGTGAAGCATTTTTTGTTTCACAGCACAGTTTATCCTATAACCTTTACAGATAACAGTCAAATGATTTCTGATTTGAAAAGATAAAACAAATTAAAGATACTTTCAAATGTTGATTAACATTTAATCTACTCAGTGAACATACACTGAGTTCCTACTGTGTGGGGGTACATGGTTGAATGCTGTAGGGATTAGAGTGGTGACAGCTAAAAAGAGCCCAGCTTCCAAGGAGTAGTTAGTCTCCTAGGGGAGATAAAATAGGCCATACAGAAATAGCTCTAAAATACAGGTAAGTGGCCCAGGAGAATCACAAAGCACAATAGAACTTCAAAGGATTACATTTGGCTACATGGAACCAGAGGAAGTTTCATGGAAAATGAAACACTGTACCTTGGGCTTGGGAAGATAAGCTCAAGTTTGGCAAATAGAGATAAAAGATAAAGAGAATTTTTAGCAGATGAAACAACACAAGCAAAGGTAGGGTCATAGAAAAGTAAGCAATGTAAAGGAATAATGGATATACCTAGATTTTGTGGTAGGCAAGTACAGAAGACAGAAGACCAGAAAAGTCATGAGGAGTTATGAAACGCCATACTAAAAAGTAGACACTTTAGTAGACACACGTAAAAAGTAGATAGTGGAGAGCCACTGAATATTTTCGAAAGAGAGTAATAAGACTGGCATCTTGGCACTGAGAGGAAATGAGTCCCTGATATCTTAACCCTCTCTTCTTAGGTTCAACCCTTTAAATAAATAATAACATCACCAGGGTTGGAATATGACATATTTAGTGAATATTTACTTCAGTAGATTCAGAATAGTCTGATCAGAAATAAACTAAAGTGGACACCTACTTCTTGAGAGATATGCAACCAGAAGAGTTTGTTTTAATCTGCACCTAATTTTGTTGATTTTCTAAGTTTCTAAGAAAATAAGGATTTATTACTGCCAAATGAAAGGAGGGCAAATTCTAACTACTCCTAAAACCTTATACTTACTAGTTCACTTACTAGTTCACACTAAATTGATGCAAATTGACTTTCATAAAGCTGTATAGTAAACTTCATCACACATATCAGAAGTTTTATAATCAAAACAAAGAATCAGTATTTTCATCAACAGGAAGTGCTGAAAATTCCCAAGAGTTCTACTGGGGAAAATAAAATTCTGCTCCACAGCACTATCCAATCACCAGCACCATATTCAGCTAACTGAAAACTCAAATAATTTTTGCCATGAGTTTGTGGGCCAAATTCTCTAGGTAATTAGTGAAAGAAAAGCAGTTGTGTTGTAAAGAACTTTTATGTTTGTCCTCTTCAAAAGCAAAAGAGGAGTTAAAGGCTGGGGCCCAATTGTTAGCTGCCTAGAATATCCAGTAGCTGAAGGTCAATTCTGAGGCAACCTGACTGAGGTCTACACAATCAATCTACTCCAGTAATAACTGTTTTGAATAGGTAATAAAAACAGTCTCCTTCCTAATGGTATCCCCCAGCCACCCAGTCCCTTTCTCTAAGACAACCAGTTAGCAGTTTCTTAGAAATCCTTCCACATATCATCCCCTATGTATATGGATGTAACATATATATATAAGCAATAATGTTTTATATTAACACTAATTTCTTTCTCCCCATTTTTCACAGTGGTATTATTTTATACACAGTGCTGAGGAAATAGTTAATAGACCCTCTAACAAAAGGATGAAGATACAGAAATCTAAACTGCAACTCTGTTCTTCATCCACAGGTATGATAGCCACCACAGTGGTATATGTTTTAGATGTGAGAGATAATAGATTTCCACTAGTTTATTTACCAATTGTCAGGCTTATCTGAAATTTTTTTTCTATTCTGAAAATAAGAAATGAGAAGAAAACAAAACAACCTAAATGGGAAAAAATGGACAAGGGCTATAATTAACAGCTCACACAACTATATGCCAACACAGTATTAACTAATTTAGATGCAGTATTTTATTTAAACCTTACAACAATTCTTTATGGCTGATATTCTACTATGCCCATTTTATAACACATAAAAGCCAACTCAGTTTGTAGAATTACAAATCCAGTGTCAAAGCTGAGAGCCAATAATCAAATCCCAGGTTCAAAATGGGTTTATCTGCTCCCTTAATGACTAGAACAAAGCTCCAAAATCCATTTACTCTATTTGTCATTTAACTCTCGAATGGGAAATAATTTAAGTTCAAGAACTAGCATTACATTAGAAACAGCATACCAGAAGGGGAAAGACTGGCTAATTTGGCAAGTAAACCTACAACTAAAAGTAACTGCTGGCAGCATGGAAAGAAAAGGAAAACTGAAAATTTATTTAGGTTTCCAAAAGTCACTGTATTGCTCTATATATCTTAACATATTATTTGCAAGTAATGATAACTTTACTTCCTTTCCCCCTTTTTTTTTTCTTTTCCCTTTTTTACAATTCTTTTTTTTTTTTAATTTTTAAATTTTATTTTTGGATTTTTTTACAATACATGATTGTATAATTCTTTTATAGCTTTGTTTTATCTAACTGCTCCAGCTAGTATTTCTAATACTATGTTGAATATCTGTGATAAGAGTGGACATCCTTGTCTTCTGGATCTTAGGGAAAAGAATTTTAGCTTTTCACCCATGAAAATGATAATAATAAAAATGACAAATTTGATGATTTTATGATAACATGGATGTACTTAGAAGAAATCATATTAGCAGAAACAAGTCAGAAAGAAAAAGACAGAAACCAAATGGTTTCACTAATAATATGGGACATAGGAAAAATAAACAAAAGCCATGAGGAAAAGTCAAAACAAGCTAACAACCAAACCTATGTACACAGCTGGGGGGGGTGGAGGCAGGAGAGGGTAGGAACAGTCAGGGAGGGAAGGCGGTGGGCGAGTCCCAGGGATTACAAAGATGTGAAATTTATATATAAATAAATTATTTAATATTAAATAAATAAAAAGAAAAAATTATAATAGTTGTGCATGTTATATATGGCTTTTATTATGTTCAGATACGTTCCATTTATCCCCAGTTGTTCAAGGGTTTACAACATAAATGGATGCTGAATCTTATCAAATGCTTTCTCAGATCTATTGATATAATAATATGGTTTTCACTTTTCTTTTTTTGTTGATGTGGTGAGTTATTGATTTTTCAGATGTTGAATACTTGTGTTCCTGATAAATTCCATTTGGTTATAGTCTATAATTTTTTTACTGAATTGTTGGATTCAATTTGCTAATTGAGGATTTTTGCATCCGTTCTCATTGAGTTTTCTTACTCTATGTTATCTTTGGTTTGATATTAGCACGATGTTGTCCTTATAAAGTGTTTAGAAGTTCTTTTTCAATTTTTTGAAAGAATCTGAGTAGGATAGGTATTAGTTTGTCTTTGAATGAAAAAATATAAACCAGGTTAGCAAAGTGGCAGAATACAAAATCAATATACAAAAATTAGTTGCTTTCTTTTATGCAAACAATGAGCTGGGAGAAATCAAGAAAGCCATCCCATGTATAATCTCACCAAAAAAAATGTTTTTAAATATTTGGAAATAACCATAACAAGGGAAACAAAAGACGAATACAAGGAAAACTAAAAAATATTGGCCAGGCATGGTGGCATATGCTTGTAAGCGACAGCCTATAGAGTCACAGCGTGGTCCCACCTGGGGTAATACAGCAAGACCTCAGCTGGAGCGGGTGGGAAGGGGAGGTGGTGGGTGACCCCCAGGGACTGAAATGATGTGAAATATATATAAATAAATAAATTTTTAAAAAATACAGCGAGATCTAGTCCCAAAAAATAGCTGGACATGGTGGCGCACGCCTGTAATCCTAGCTACCTGGGAAGCTGAGGCTGGGGATTGCTTGAGTCTGTGGTACCATGGACAATGTGAGCCTGCGGTTCCACAGGCAAAATTAGCAAGACCTAGCCTCAAAAAACAACAACTAAATAAAACTAAAAAATATTGTTAGAAGGAACATGACACAAGAAAATGGAAAGATATTCCCTGCTTGGAAAAATTTGACATCACCAAAATGACCATCCTATGCAAAGCAATTTAAAGGTTCAATGCAATCCTAATAAAAATCCCAATGTCATCCTTCAAAGAAACCAAACAAATTATTGCTAAAATTCATGCAGAACCACAAAAAACCTTGAATAGTCAAAGCTCTACTGATGACTAAAAAGGGAAAAAATGGAGGCATCACACTTCTAGGTTTCAAAATATAAAGCCATAATAATTTAAACACTATGGCACTGGAACAAAAACAGACACACAGACCAATGAAGTAGAACTGCAAATCCAGAAATAAAACCACAGATTTTATTTTTTTAATTTTTTTAATTTATATATAAATTTCACAACATTGTAATCTCAAGGATTTGCCCCCCCCAAAAAACCACAGATTTTAAACAACTAAACTACAACAAAGGAGTTAAGTATATACACTGGAATAAAGAAAGCCTCTTAAATAAATGGTTTTGGGGAGACTGGACTGTCACGTGCAAAAAAAATGAACCAATATCACTATCTCACACCTTACACAAAAATCAAATCAAAACTGATAAAAGACAGATACAAGATATGAAGCCATAAAATACATAGAAGAAAACATGGATAAAATACTCTATGACATAAACTGCAGAAACACCTTTAAAGATTCATCTTCAGCAGCAAGGAAAACAAAGGAAAATATAAACAATTGAGACTACATCAATTGAGACTACAATTCTGTACAGTGAAAGAAACAATAACCAAAATGAAGAGACACTATTGAATAAGAAAAAATATTTATACAATCAAACACCTGACAAGGGGCTGATATTGAAGATCTAGAAAGAGTTCATATAACTGACCAAAAGCTAATAACCCAATCAAAAATGGGTAGAAGAGGTGGGCATGGTGGCACGTGCCTGTAAGTGACAGCTTACGGAGTTGTGGCAGGGTCTGGGGATCGTGGTTCGAGTCCTGTCTGGGGCAACACAGCGAGACCTAGTGCCAAAAAAAAAAAAAAATAGCTGGACATGGTGGCGTGTGCCTATAATCCTAGCTACCTGAGAAGCTAAAGCTGGGAATTGCTTGAGTCTGTAGTACTCAAGGCAACATGATCCTGCGGTTCCAAGGGCAAAAATAGACCAAGTCTCAAAAAAAAAAAAAAAAGGGTAGAAGAGCTAAATAAGCACTTCTGAAAAGAAGACATGAAGATAGCCAACAGGCATACAAGAAAATGCTCACCATCATATATCATCAGGGAAATGCAAATTGAAGTCACAATGAAATACCACTTCATACCAGTGGGAATGACCCATGCCAAAACAAAACAAACCGGGGGAAAAAACAAAAACAAAAAACAGAAACAAGATAAAAAGAATGGTATGGGTGCAGAAAAAGAGGAACCCTCTTACAAGGTTGTTGGGGATGTAGGCTGGTATAGTCCCTATGGAAAAAATGTGGAGGTTCTCAAACACTAAAAATGGATCTGCCATATGATTAAGTAATTACACTCCTAGATATCTACCCAAATACAAAAACACTAATTCAAAAGGAAAACTGCATTCCCCTTTTTACAGCAGTAATACGACAGCCTGGATATGGAAACAACCTAAATATCCCAGAAGAGATTAGTGAATCAAAAAAATGTGGTATATGGGCCAGGCACGGTGGCTCGTGCCTGTAAGCTTCAGCCTATGAAGCGGCCAGGGCTAGGGAATGCGGTTCGAGTCCTGCCTGGGGCACGTAGCGAGACCTAGTCCCAAAAAAACAGCTGGGCGTGGTGGCGTGTGCCTGTAATCCCAGCTACCTGGGAAGCTGAGGCTGGGGATTGCTAGAGTCTGTGGTACCCCGGGCAACAAGAGCCTGCAGTTCCACGGGCAAAAATAGCGAGACCTTGTCTAAAAAAAAAACAAAACAAAACAATCTCTCTCTCTCTCTCTCTCTCGCTCTCTCTCTGGAATACTACTCAGATAAAAGAAGATAAACTCATGCTATTTGCGGCAACTGGATGAAACTGCAAGGGATTATGCTAAGTGAAATAATTCAGAAGGTGAAAGATAAGTATTGGATGGTTTCACTTATATATGGAATATAAAGAATTCAAACAAAAGAACAAAGACAAACTTTAAAACTGACCCTTGAAAGCACAGAGCTTTCAGTTATATGAGCTTAGTTATATGAGGTCAGTTATATGAGCTCTGAGCATAGAGCTGAACCATGGTAGGTAGAGGGCAAAGGAAGCAAAGAACACAATGGAATATGGTGGAGGATTACCATCTCCTCCCTTGATGGTAAGAGAACTTTGGTGAAGTACAATTGAGGGGAGAAATTCAATATTGTAAAAAAAACTAGTATGAATGTCAAATAATGGTACTTCATTTAAAATAATAATAATAGATACATAATAGATAAAAAATAAAATGGACCCAGAAATTAGCCCAGTAATTGAGTTTCAAGAGGGAGGCTATATCTACCTGGAAGTTAAAGAAGACAAATCATTTGACCAAATACAGATAAGAATTAGCAGAACCTCCTGAATTATCCAGAAAAGGCTAAGGTTGAAATGTGAAAGAAATATGAAAGAAAAATGAGTAAAACAAGTTCAAAATAGTAAACAAAAACAAGGAAGATTTGATAAAGCTGATACCCATTGGAAAACAAAGCCAATACTTGTCACAGGAGCTAATGATACAATAATAATGTTTGAATCATTAGATAACTATTCCACAACAACTGAGGATATAAGATTAAAAAGAGACCAGTTCTATTTTAATTTACATCATGGATGCAATTCTCATAAATGCTTAAATTAAATGCTGAGAGGTAAAATTACATTTTTTTACTTATTCAACTTCATAATTTCAAAGTTCTGGGTTGACATCCCTGCTAAACAAAAACTGCCCTTAAGAATACAAAAATAAGCCGGGTACGTTCATGTAGCTGGGGATAGGGATCGAGGTTTGAGTCCCACTCAGGCAACACAGACCTAGTCCCAAAAAATAGCTGGGTGTGGTGGTGCACACCTGTAATCCCAGCTACCTGGGAAGCTGAGGCTGGAGATTGCTTGAGTCTGTGGTACACCAGGCAACATGAGCCTGCAGTTCCACAGGCAAAAATAGCGAGACCTAGTCTCAAAAAAAAGAAAGAATACAAAAATAGGGCCAGGCATGGTGGTGCATGCCTGAAGGTGGCAGCCTAGGAAGCCACATTGGGGCCAGGGATAGCAGTTTGAGTCCCGCAGGGGGCACTTAGTGAGACCTAGTCCCCAAAAAATAGCTGGGTGTGGTGGTGCATGCCTGTAATCCCAGCTACCGGGGAAGCTGAGGCTGGGGATTGCTTGAGTCTGTGGTACCCCGGGCAACATGAGCCTGTGATTCCACAGGCAAAAATAATGAGACCTAGTCAAAAAAAAAAAAAAAATACAAATAAAGCGGGGTGTGGTGGCGTGCACCTGCATTTCAACATTTCAAGCAATGGAAAGCAAAACGCCAGGGATTACTTTGAGTTCATGGGTTCGAGACTACCCTGGGCAACATAGCAAAACCTGGTCTCAAAAAAGCATTTTGGTGCAGTGGCAGATGCCTGTAATCCCAGCTACCTGGGAGGCTGAGACTGGGGATTGCTTGAGTTCATGGGATTGGGACTACCCCCTGGGCAATATAGCTAGACTTAGTCTCCAAAAAAAAGAATATAAAATAAACTTTAAAAATATTTAATCAATTTTGTTGTGACCCCAAAACAGCTCTAAAAAAAAAGACCTATTGTTAAAAGTCTTTAAAAAGAAACAATTCAGTAGTAAAAAATTCTTGTATTAAGCAATCATTCTTTTAACAAGTATTTGCTAAATACCTACTCTGAACATAGTATAATAAACTACTTTTTGTTCCAGAGCAATTCTATTTGTTCCTCCCAAGTTTGATGATGTTCTTAAACCCACAATTTATTATTGAGATTTTAAATTTCACAGTACTATACATGTCTCTTACTGATTCCCGTGGCTCATAAATAATACTGATCTCTTTTACATATAAGGAAAGCAAATAATCCAGCTAGCAAAATAAAATAAAAAAGGAGCGTTCATCGCTAGTCTGATAGCTCCTCAGTATCTCTAAAAGGCAAACAATGAGACAGGAGAGAGAAGACAAAAGTTTCACTGACTAGGAATCTCAAAAAAATAAAGAGCTAAAATATAAATTCTACCTGATAAATAATAATGATTAGTATCACTTATTAGTCCTCTAGTATGAGATTTGTGTTATAAGGTGCACTTGCACTCACCATCTAGCATAAGTGTCTCCATTCCACAAAAAGCTGATCCTCTCAGAAGATTAAGTAATTTAAGGCTGCAACATAGAGGAGAGGGGCTGGAATGAAGTCATAGCTCTCCCTTTACACCCCAAACCAGAGTCTCCCAGCACAGTGTCAGGGTTCAGCTGTTTCCCCCATGTTTGTGACAACATGGCACTCAGAGCCCCTTCCTGCTAGATCAGACGGGAAGAAGGACAACAACACTGCCCACAGGGCTCAAAGAAACAAGAATTTCCTAGCCATGCTTTGCTTCTCTCTGCCTAAATCTGGGAGAGAAGAATTCTTGTTATTCCTGATGCTGACCTCCTGCCATGTACTGGCAGCTCTAAGCATCCTGTCTTGCTTGCTCTGTTTGGGCCTTCGTAAAAATGCCAGTTGTGTTTTGGCTTCGTCTCTCCTTTATGGTAGGTTGGTAGTTTATTGGATGTTCTGAACGGATTTGATTTTAAATTCAATGAAGACTAGTGGGCACTCAGGCAATTTTGTCACTCTGGCTGCTAAAGGGGACTTTCACATAGCTTGTTTCCCTTACTCTGCCATCAGTTAAGGCCAAGAAAGCTGAGCCTACATGGCCACACTAAAGCCTCAGCAGTGTGTAATGAATGAGCTTATTTATTTGTGAGCTGGCATGCTAGCCCTTTCCTGGGGCTATCTCTACCTGGTTTCTTAAACTTCCTTCTCACAAAGCCTAACCTTTATGTGGGGAGCAAAAGGGCCATAGGACATTCCGTGGGCAAACAGACAAGGCACTTCATGAAGCAATCTCACCTGACAGTAAGCCTCCTCCAAGAGCCACACCTGGCCTGTGGCCTGCCTGTCAGATCCACTATGAAGAACAAGCTCCTGGGTAGCAGGTACCAGTGCCCTTAGGTTACGCAATGGTAAATATTGCTGCATAGACCTTTGCTTTGGGGAAAAAAAAGCTACGTGTGGGTGTTTAAACAGAGGAACTCTGGTGGGGGGAAAGAAAAAAGGATGTGCACAGGGCCAGGGCTCACCATATACAGATCTGGAGCTGCTGGAACCTGGCCTGTGCTCGAAAGCCCTACAGCTACATCAGAAGTGCTGTGGCGGTTTTAAAGAGGCCTCTTGCAAAAGGCTGGGAGTGTCTGCCAGCACAGTTCTCTGGACTGAGACGAACCAGTATGCTTCCAAACTCTTCCCACTTCTACACTTTACTTCCTTCTCTTCTTTCCCAGAGACTTCTTCCCCTAGGCTAAGAAAAACAGTCCAGTGTTTCCTCATCTTTAAAGCAAAAACAAGTAACAAAATGCTTCCTTAGTGATCAGCCTTCCACCTTCCTTTCTCACTTGGAACATCTTTTTTTTTAATTTTTTTTTTAATTTTTTTATTGATTTGTCACAATTGTACATAAATTGATCCCTCCTCCTCCCTCCATATCCCCCCTCTGTATCCCCCCTTCAGTCACTCCTTCTCCCATTTTTCTGCAAATTGTTGGTTGGTTAAGTTGATGTTCAGTTGTTGGTTGTTTGGCCTGTTGTTTACCTCCCCCGCCATCTTCCCCCTCCTCCTCTCTCACTCCATGGTTCAGT
>PVHY01030593.1:0-13314 GCA_004024945.1 Uropsilus gracilis
GGGGTGGGAGGGTTGGGGGGAGGGTTGAGGGTGGGAGTGGGAGCTGAGGGGGGAAGGTTGGGGGTGGGGGTAGCAGTGCACCCCATCTCCCCTCCAGTGGCGCTGCAAGGTCAGTGGCTCACGGTTTAGGGCTCTGGGCACCTGGCGAGTGGGAGAGGCGCCCGCAGGTGCTGGGCTCGGAGGGCAAGAGGAGATGACATGGTGCTGTGCTCAGACTGGCCCAGGCGGCCAGGGCCCCCAGAGCGCAGACGCCTTTGCTCTCCACCCGGGGCTGTACACGCTCGAGTCCGCTCTCAGGCTCAGAGCTGTGGAAGAACAGGCGGAGGGGCAGCGTGGACATGCCTGCGTGGACTAGGTGGGGTCACCAGATTGGAAAGTGTCCTTAGGAGCCAGGCCTGGCCTCTGGGTCCCCTGCCTGCAGCCCGTGTGGGTCTGTTCTGCCTGGGTCCTGTGTCCTGAGCACCCCAGGCCCTTGGACTGTTACCAGGGAACAAAGTCCACGCACAGGTCAGTGTCCGGACTGGCATGACCCAAGGAGTATTGAGCACTAAACGTGGGGCACAGACTCCCTGCTGTGGCTGACAGGGCAAGATGGCGGAGGGGCAGAGTGGAAAGGGTTAGGGTGTATGGGGGGGCCCTGGAGAAAGCTGGTGGGGTATCCTCCCCCCTGCCCCAGGATCCAGCTAGAGGAACACTGGCTCCTCAGAGCTGCCTGGCCTGGATTTCGGCTGCGCTTGGAGGAGGGAGACACGATGTGTTGTTCCAAATTTCTGACACTCTGTTAGCCGCTCTATTTTGGAGCATCGGGACTTCTCCCTCACTACGGAGTCAGCCACAACCGAACTTTGATGCGATTTGTATCTGGTGTCTGGAGAATCCCCTCCTGTCAGCCTGCCAGCCGCGGGGAGGAACCTAGAGGCAGAGCAGACTGGCACCCCACCTCCCCCTCGGGGAAAGGCCCGGGTCCCTCCGGGCAGGGGTGCCGTGGACAACAGGGGCACCTCCTGTCAGCCCAGAGTGACAGCTCTGATGGGCACCGAGAGGAGCCTGGGCTAGGAAGTTCCCTCTGGAGAAGAGGGGTTCTTTCTACCAAGGCAAACAAGGAGCAGCCCCCAGTCTGGAGGGCCCAGGACCCCCCACTGGAGGCACCGCTTTTCCTTTTTATCAAAGGAGCTATTTTCCTTCCCAGCCTCTGCCCACACATAGTAATGCACACATTTCTGCATCGCTATAAGCATGACAAGGAGGATCGTTGTTGCTCTTTCAAATAGAAAAACCTCAGACCTTTTCCTTCTAACTTCGTAGCCACACTTAGCAGCCTTTGATTCTGAGCCCATGATCACATGGCTGCTGTGTCTTCAGCCGTGCATCAAAGGGCACCCGTGGTTTGGGAAGTCAGGTGGCATGTCTGGGAAAACGCCACCGGTGGTGTCCTGTGGCCTGGGCTGCAGATCCTAAGGCTGCAAATTTGGGGGAGAGGGGATGGGGAAAGGTCCCCTACTTAGCCATGCTTCCACGCAGTGAGAGAAGGCAGGGCATCTTTGGTCAACTTTGAACAAACAGAAAGGGAGGCTCAAGCCCTAAGTTTTGGCCTCTGTCTACACCCCAGCCCCCCCCCCAGCTTGTTCTACTCACCCCAGAACCCCGGCTGCTCCTTTGAAAGAGCTGCTCCAACATTATAACCTTGGTTACGAGTGAGTGTGCTGGGGTTGGAGGTTTGCCTGCTGTCTGTCCTCCCAGGGTCAGCCCATTGCGTTTCCCTGGTGATACTACGTGGGGTCACCAGATTGGAAAGTGTCCTTAGGAGCCAGGCCTGGCCTCTGGGGCCCCTACCTGCAGCCTGTGGGGCTGTTCTGCCTGGGTCCTGGGTCCTGAGCACCCCAGGCCCTTGGACTATTACCAGGGAACAAAGTCCATGCACACGTCAGTGTCCAGGCTGGGATGACCCAAGGAATATTGAGCGCTAAACGTGGGGCAAAGACTCCCTGCAGTGACTGAGACACAGATGTCTCTGCTTTCTGTTCTCCAGCCTCACCTTGGAGGGCAGGACCGAGGTGAGAACGGCGAAGGCCTCTATACCCTCTGTATTTCCCCCTCCTACTGGGGTTCCCACTGATAATAGGAGCAAAAAGATTCCAAGGCTACACAAGCTTGGAAAGTGCTGAGTTCAGGAAAAGTAAAAGCTTCTCCATTGTTGGGGTTCTTCTCCGAACTGTTAGCATAGCTTGCAGCTCTCCGAAAAGGGATTATAGTGTAAGGTACCTACTTGCAAAAACTATGACAACATAGAACTGAGATGAGAATTCTCTTTCTCTCTTTGGGGAGACAGGACGTTGAGCTTTACTGCTTTAAAAGTCTAAGGCTGTGGGTTCTTTGAGGTTATTTCGACAACATAAAGAGTCCTTGGTGAGGTCTTGGGAATGAGGTAAGGATCCACCTTGAACCAGAGATGTTTGAAAAGAGATGGGTTTGGAGGAAGGGTTTCTTCCTTCCTTCAGAATTTGTATTTAAGATCTGGTGTGTGTATAAGGGTGATGCAGCAGAATTAGGGGGCTGTGGCCCCAGCTTGGTAATGCTGCATTAGGATGGCAGCCATTTTGCCTTTAGGAAAGAGCATGGCTATGACTAGAGAACAGGAAAGAGAAAACTGGAGAAGGGAGAGAGCAGAGGAGCAGCAAGGGACCTAGAGGCCTTAGAGCTGCTGCTGCTATGTTGAGCAGCAGGGCAGGAAAGGAAGCTACACTGTTGGGTTCTATTCCCAGCCTGGGCTGGTGAGGAGCTGGGGGAAGCACACTGGAAAACCTTGTGACCTGTGTAAGCTGACTTGGAAACGTGGTACTTGAAAACTTGCTTTAACGTTGAAACTGAGAAGCTTGGGAACTGTCTGGAGACCTGAAGAGAGCCTGCAATGTTGCTGCTTTTCATCATGAGACGTCTGAAGTGGTTGCTGCTGCTGCTGTTCCAAGTGAGTCTTGGTGGTTTCGGATCACTTCAGAGGTGAAGCAAAAAGAAGACTGGAGCTGTGCCTCTGGAGGAGGATCAACGGCACCATCTTGGTTTCTTCATTTGGCTTGAAGGTGTGATGGCCGCCATTTTGTGGACACACATGGCTGAAGGAACCACATGTAGCTTTGTGGACTAGGGACTGGACTATGTGGTAAGATTACCAAAGGGGTCCCTTGTATCCTCAGTGACTTTTGTCTGTTTTGTCTTTTTAATGAATAAATCTGTTTTTGCCTCCTTTCCAAGTAGTTCAGTCTCGCTACTGCTCACATGGGCTGGGACAAACCTAGGGAGTGGCTGGGCTTAAAGGGCCAGCTGCTCCCACTTATAAGTTTAGTTCAGTACCCTGCTTTACTTGTCTTCTTTTCTTTTCTTTTTTTGAGACTAGGTCTCGCTATTTTTGCCCGTGGAACTGCAGGGTCTTGTTGCCCAGGGTACCACAGACTCAAACAATCCCCAGCCTCAGCTTCCCAGGTAGCTGGGATTACAGCTTGTTTTCTTAGCCAACTTCATGTATAGTGCCTACCCTTTCCCAGAGGCATAATTCATTGAATTTTCAAAAGCATCTGCACTCAAAGCTGGTGACCCACTGTGTTTAAAATGCATACCTTAATATAAATTGTTTGACTTTGTAGGAATTTGGAAAGCATACCAGGTGAGACTGCTGGGTTGATGGGAGTCAGGCAGTGAACCACCGGGACAGGAAATGGTAGGAAATGGACCGGAAGTGGCAAAGCACAGGCCCAGCAGCTGTTCCATCCGGGTACCCTCCACTTCTTCCCTGGTCCCACTGTGAGTGCTTCTAAGAACCAGGACTCGTCCTTAGTGATGGAACTCAGCTACTGAATATTAATGCTTTGTGGCAGGGGAGAAATTACTGCTGTTTCCAAAAGACTCCATCTCCTACAGGTCACCAGAGCTCCACTGATTAAATTGTTGCTCAAGGGCACAAGTGCCCTGAAAGGCTATGTCTCCTTAAGGCCAGGCACGTCCTCTGTCTCCCTCAAAGACACCACCTTGGACTCCTTGGTGCCAATGGGGAGCCACACTGAAAGGTGAGAAATGGCGACAGGAACCCACCATCTTGTTTTGCAGTGTAGCCTGCTTGCAGGCAGGAGGCCTCTGAGGAGACCAGGACATGGATCCTGCCAACTGAGAACCACAGAGGGAGGCTGCCTAGTGCTTCTTCAAAAGCAGAGTTCTAAAGTTCTCCCTGACCACCTGCTGTCTTCCCACCCTTGCCTTTGAGACAGAACACTAACCATACATTTGCCGGTCATCATTTATCAGTAGCCTGAGGGGTTAGGGTTCTCTGGGCCCGGAGGATCCTGTGACCCTCACACATGGCAGTGCAGGGTGATTGGAGGGTGTCTGCTGAGGCGAGGGCATGACCACTCTGCGTGGTACACAAAAGCTCTTTCCCCCCCTCCTTCATGTCTTCTGAAGCATCTGCATCTTCCAACCCAAAATATCTCCACCCTGCAGGTAGGAATCTGCTAGTTTGCTTTCAGAACCTAGTCACAAAGGGAGAGAGAGAAAGCTGAGGCCCTCAAGCTAACCAACGACATTCAAGAGAAATCCTTTAAATTAATTTAAAGCAGCTGAGTCACGGAGACCCATCCATATTGCATAACAGCCACTAAAGTATTAACATTACTTTGGGGGGCACTTCATTATGTAAACCAGTGGTAACTCCTCTGGGGCTGTTTTGGGTGTTTTTTTGTTTTTTCAAATTCCCAGAAAGAGTTGCAGTTGCTGTTTATTTTCAAATGGGTTGCGTTGATCTTGGTTTCCCCTTCAATATCCCCATTGCAAGGCTGGTGGGCTTACAAGTTGGTCACTAGCATTCAAGCCATGCCTGATGCTTTAAAAAAAACTGACAGTCCTGTGCACAGTGCACAGGCAGAGCCATCAATCATTCATCCAACAAATGTTTCCTGCCCTCAGGTTTGCAAGGGAGTGAGCAGTATAGAACAGGAGAAAAATCAGAGCTTCCAACTTTGCCTTTCTTGGGTCTCAGTTTCTCCACCTGAAACAAAGGCCCTGGACAGGAACTCATGCTTGAGGCAGGACAGTAGAAAGCAAGGATTCTGGGCCCAGAATTTGGCTTTGATTTCAGCTTTTGTAACATGCTGGCTGTGTGACTATGGGCAAGTTGCTTAACCACTCAGAGCTCTGGGCTTCTTCATCTGTGAACTCATGATTCCAGTGGTCCATGTAGTGGAGAGATGTATTGGGGTGAAGCTGCAGGTGCAGGGGTGAAAGAATCCCCCACCTGGACACACACCTGGACTCCCACACACCTGGACATCATCCTTTCTAACCATGTATTCCAGGATGCAGTGAGACTGGAGCTTGGAGGCTCAGGCCGTTAGAAAGAAAGAAAGAGATGGGAAAACTGAATAAAGTGCATGCACAGAAAAGCAGAGTCCAAGCTGCTCCAGCCTTTGTGTAGCACACAGAGTGGAGAACAGAAGAGGCAGATTTATTGAAAGACACTGCTAAGAAAAACAGCAGGTGAGACAGAAGAAGTCTGCAGCTGGAGGAGAATTTGAGGAGCTTTTATACTCTGTCTTCCTGGGTTTCTAACTTGGGGCACCCGTTTGCACCAGTTACCTGCTGGATGTCTGATCTTGGGCACTGACCTCTGACACAGAAACGTGTCCTGGCCACGGCCTCTGTGTTCCTGCAGCTGGGCTGGTTTTTCTGGTCCTGGTGTTCGGTGTATGGCCTGTCCCCAGGGCAGCCTTCTCCACGCCCTTATCTATCCCAGGCTCCTCCTCCTGCTGGGCCAGGAGCGGGGGCTCAGTTTTTAACCTTAATAAATTCTACCTGACAGTCCTTGCCACGTAGAGCTGCTGGGAAGATGACGGGGGTGGCTGGCTATAAAGGGTTCTGGATACTGGCTGGCCCAGAGCAAGAGTCTGGTGATGTGCACAGCAGAGACCGCTCGCCAGGCCATCCTTCACCTCCTGGGCACACACCTGGACATCACCTCAAGTTGCCCTTGCAGCCATGGGCTCGGGGTTGAGTTCTGACACCGGTGCGGTGGAGGTGCAATCCCCAGTCCTGGTCGGACCCACGAAAACCTGCTCAGGTATCTCCATGTTCGTTTCTTCCACTCTTTCAGCTTCAGTGAGCGCAGCAGCCTCGGGAGAGTCAGATGGATCTCAGAATAGCCGTGCCCAGGAGAGCTGCCTGCTGGTACAGCCAACTTGAGCTTCATTTGAACAAAACCTAAGCTTCAAAAGTGGGGGCAGCCGGCATTCCTACAGGAAGGCACGCGGCTAGGCACAGGGACTGATGGGGGATGAGGTATCTCTTCAGAAGGGCTGAGTTTGTTCTCTGCTTAACTCCTAGCCCTGACACTATATGTTCGCTGAGCCAAGGGGACGTCCAGTTCTCTGAGTGTCCGGCAGGGACAGACCCGCTACCTGGCGAGCTCCCCGAAGAGAGCTGCCCAAACTGGCCGGCTGGGCTCACTGCCCCCACTTGCTGGACAATGAAGCCACATTACTGCTCAGATGCCATTGGGAGCTGCTCAGTTTCCCCGGGCAATAACCCATGTTTGGAGGACGGCAGGGCCTCAAGTGATGTCATTTCCTCCAGTGTTGTTTCGTTATAAGGTTGATGAGTAAACCCCCCTCCCAATCCTGGCTGATGAGACATTATTCAAGGTCTGCATCCTTACATTGCTTTCACTTAAAGTCGAAATTTCCGAGAACCTATTGCTGGCGTTAAACGAGGATTTGCTATATGCCATTTCTGCCCTCAAATCCTGGTCCTTCTGTCTCCCCAGCCAGGTGTGTCCCTTGAGCGGGAATTAGCAGGGATGTTTGTTCAGAACCTCTGAAATGGGTGCAGTGAGACGTTTCCTCATGAAAATGCAAAATGTAGCACAAACCTTAAAGAAGCACAGGGCTAAGAGGATGCTCACCTATGGAACGGGCTTCTGGTGGGGAGTGATTTGCTGAGTGGGCAGCTGAGGTAGGGCTTCGGCTGTCCTAGCCTAGCTGGCTGTGTTGAATAATTCCCCTTGTGGCCCATCCCTCTCCTTTTGATGAAAACCTCTTTCACTGCTCTGCCCCTCTCCCCAGCATTTGTCATTTTGCTCCTGGCACAATCATCATTTCTAACCATGTATTCCAGGATGCAGTGAGACTGGAGCTTGGAGGCTCAGGCCATTAGAAAGAAAGAAAGAGATGGGAAAACTGAATAAAGTGCATGCACAGAAAAGCAGAGTCCAAGCTGCTCCAGCCTTTGTGCAGCACACCAGTTATAAAGAATACCTGATTTTGATGCAATGTCATGGCTACACTGAGCATAGAGGGACCAGTACAATAGCAGAACACTAGCAAGGGTCTAAATAGGAAGGGACTCATGTTCCTTGCCAATAGGTCATACTGTGTCCCCTGTGGTCAGTCCTACCTGCCTTTTATCAGGGGAAGTGGATGGAGGGCACTCAGGTGGGGCGCCTGGCATTTTGGAGTGAAGGCTTGGATATGTGATTAATCACCTGGGGGAATTCTTGGATATGTTTTTAGTCTCCTGAGTCATAATTCCACAACTGGGGTGGATACTGGAGTTGCCTGCCAAAATCCCTCACCTCTGCTTCCATGTAACAGAATTCTTGAGCACGGGTGGCTAAGGTAGTCTTTTTTTTTTTTATTTGCATATATATGTGTATTTTTATTTATGTTACATTATTGCATTATTGTGTACCCCGGGCCTTTCCCACTTCACTAACACCTGTTAACCATCCTGATCTTTTGTGCTCTTCACCTCCCCCGCCTTCTTCCCCCTCCTCTTATCTCACTCCATTGTTCAGTCCCATTGGTTGTTTTTATTTTTTCTTGTTTGTTTGTTTGTTTTCCCTTATATCCATCATATAAGTGAGACCACCCTGTACCTCTTTTTCTTTTTGACTTATTTCTGCTAATATGAGTCTTTCTAGTTTCATCCATGTTGCTGCGAATGACATGTGTTTGTCCTCCTTGATTGATATGTAGTATTCCATCGTGTATATGTACCACATTTTTTTTTTTTTTTAGCCAATCATCTGTTTTGGGGCATTTGGTTTTTTTCCCCAATCTTGGCAATTGTAAACAGAGCTGCAGTGAACATGTGTCTTTTTGAATTAATGTTTTCATGTCCTCTGGGTAGATTCCCAGTAGTGGGATTGCTGGGTCAAATGGTGAGTCCACTTTCAATTGTTTGAGGGTCCTCCACTCAGTCTTCCATAGTGGCTGGACCAGTTTGCACTCCTACCAGCAGTGTAAGAGAGTTCCTTTTTCTCCACATCCGCGTCAACACTTGTCTGTTTTATTTATATGGGCCATTCTTACTGGTGTAAGATGGTATCTCAGTGTGGTTTTAATTTGCATTTCCCTGATTATTAGTGATGTGAAACATTTTTTTCATATGTCTATTAGTCATTTGTATCTCCTCTTTGGGGAAATGTCTTTTTAGTTCTCCCCATTTTTTGACAGGGTTTATTGCTTTGTTTTGGTTGAGCTGTAGGAGCTCTTTGTGGATCTTTGTTATCCGACCCTTGTCACTTGTCTGAAGAGCAAAAATTTTCTCCCAGTCGGTTGGGTTTCTTTTTGTTTTGCTTATTGTCTCTTTTGCTGAACAGAAACTTTTTAGTTTTATATAATCCCAGCTGTTTATTTTTTTCTTTATTTATTTATTTATTTTGCTGGCCATAGTTGTTTCCCAAAATGGATTTCTGAGGTGGAATTCATGAAGGAATTTGCTCAGGTTTTCTTCTATGTATTTTATGGTTGCAGGTCTCACTTCCAGGTCCTTTATCCATTTTGAGTTAATTTTTATACAGGGTGTGAGGGTGTTGTCCTGGTCCATTTTTTTTTACATGTTTTGATCCAGTTTTCCCAGCACCGTTTACTGAAGAGGCTATCCTTGTTCCAGAGTATGTTTTTTGCCCCTTTGTTGAAGATTAGTTGACCATCCATCTATGTGTGGTTTTATTTCTGGGTATTCGATTCTGATCCATTGGTCTGTTTCTCTGTTTTTGTACCAGTACCATGCTATTTTAAGTATTATGGCTTTGTAGTACAGTTTGAAGTTTGGAATAGTAACACCACCATTCTCTCTTCTATTTGTCAAAAGAGTTTTGACTATTTGGGGTCTTTTGTTGTTTCATATGAATCTCAGTACATTTTTGCTCTATCTCTTTAAAATATATCATTGGGATCTTACTGGAATTGTGTTGAATCTGTAGATTGCCTTTGGTAGTCTGGCCATTTTTGATAATGTTGATTTTTCCAATCCATGAACAGGGAATGTCTTTCCATTTTTTAACATCATCTTCTATTTCTTTTAAGAATGTTTTATAGTTTTCTTTGTATAGGTCTTTTATGTCTTTTGTTAGGTTTATTCCCAAATATTTGATTTTCCTTGGTGCAATGGTAAATGGGTTTTTTTTTTATTTCTTCTTCTTCTGATTGATTCTTTGCATATATGAATGCTGTTGATTTTTGTGTGTTAATTTTGTATCAGGCTAAGGTGGTCATTTTCTAGTCTTCCATGATTGGATGTGGTCATGCCTATTTCCACTAATTGAACATGAAAAGTGACCTGGCTGGAGTGGGACATAAGGCATCGGGTGTTCCTCCATTCTGTTGACTGAAATCTAGGTGAGCTGGTGGCAATATCCTAAGAGATGGCAGAGCCACAAGGTGGCAGGAGCCTGGGTCCCAGTGTGACATTGAAGAGCTACCTTACAAACCTGAATGGCTCCGTGGGAACTCTTGCAAAAAGAGAGAAACTGCTAGTTCTCTTAGTCACTGGAGTGATAGAGTTCTTTGATGCAGTAGGTTAATTGTCACTCTGATCCATCCTTCATCGGGTTGTGTGTGGTCAGGTATATATATAAGCATAACAACTCTACAGTGAGGTGCTCAAAAAACATTTTCTTAATGGATGGTGAGCAAAGGCATTGGTTATTTCCATTTTTAAATCCATGGAATCTGAGAAGCAGGCTTAAAAAGCATGGAGAAGCTATATAACTTGATTTCCGGGAATCCCTGGCCCAGTTTATTTAAGCATCTTTCCTCTGCTAGTTGTATTGGCTGGGGATTCCCACTGTAGTCAGTAACCAGGAGATGGTCCAGACAGGAAACAGAACCATGACAAAGAGGCTTCTGTCTCCACTGTGAACCAGCTTATCCAGAGTGCCAGTCGACACCCCTGTCAGGATGAGTTGCTGGTGTATCAGGAAGAGTAGCATAGTGTAGTGGGTGGGGCAGAGGACTGGGTTCAAACACTGTGTGTCCCTCTGATTCCTGGGCAAACTTGGGCAGGTCATTTGACTGAGATGGGGCTGTTAATTCTGCAGCTGCCTCCCTCCAGGGGCTGGTATGAGACCCAAGGGGACAATGGTGGAGAAAATATTGCATGTGGCAGGTGACAATGGGAGTGATGTGACAGGTCAGACTACATTTTCTGAGTGTGGTGAGGTGTGCTTGTCGCTCTCTTCTGCAAGTATTGTTTGACCATGTACTAAGCCCCACAGAACTGGAAGTCTGGTGAAAACTTTACACAAGCAAATAAGCAATTACAGTACAGCAGGATGAATGATTTGGTAGAATAAGGAACCATAAAAACACAGACGAGGGGACTCTCAATCAGACTTGAGGGGTCCTGGAAAACTTCTTGGAGGAAGAGTTAGTCCTGTGTTGGTGGCTCAGAAAAATCAGAAATTTATTTCTCACATAGGCTTGCTAGTCCCAGGGGATGGTACTGGTAAATGCCGCCTGTGGTGAGACTGATTTCCTGATGGATAGTCAGCTGTCTTCTCACTGTGTTCTCACATGACAGAGTGAGCCCCCCCCCCCCCGGGCCTCTTCTGTAGGACACTAATCCTATTCATGAGGCTCTAGCCTCATGACCTAATGGTGTCCCCAAGGTCCTACCTCCTAACACCAAATGTTAGGCAATAGGGTTTTAACACATGAGTTGGGGGAAGGGCACAGACATTAAGTTCCTACCACCAGCAAAACGGACCTGGGGGATAGCAAGGTTTACTCCAGGCAGATGAAATAGGGTTACCTCTGAAGAACATTAAAAGAGTTTCCAAATGGCTGGAGTCTGGAGACTCAGGAGAAAAGATGGAAGATGGGGTGGGAGGGTCTGGGAGGGTTGAGGCAGCTCAGTTCTAATGGCCAGCTCCCACCCTCACGTGGTTTAAAAGCCCCTCAGGTGGTTTCAATATGTAGCCAAGGTTGAAAGCACCTTTTAGCTCATACAGGGTCTCATGCACCAAGCGAAAAAGTCAGAAGTCTGTCCTTGAACGACTGGGTGTCTCTGAGGGTTTTTTGGAAGGAAGGAATATAATCGGATTTTTCTTTCTTCGGAGAGATTAGCTGCTGGCTGGAAACAGGAATGCAATGAAAGTTAGAGGCACTGTTCAGATGATGACTGTGGGGCCCAGGGGAGGAATGGAGCCGTGCTGGTACAGGGATAGCAGGAGGTAGCAGACCTGACACCTGAGAGACGATGGGCTGGAGGCGGTGAGGCAGACACGGGAGAACAGAACAGATTCCTCTCTGGGGCAATTCCCTGAACGGGCAGGTCAAAATTCCTGAAAAGGCTCCAGCTCCTGACACAGACCTAGCAGTGGGGGGCAGAGAGCGAACCATTGCATCCCAGAGAACGACTGCCTCTCCAGGAACAAGGAGAAGACAACCCTCTCAGGGGGAGGGAAAGGAGGCGCCCCAGAAGAAGGGGGGTGTAGAGATAAACCCCAAAGGAGCTAAGCCAAGAGAAGAGCTGGTCAGAGGAGGAAGAGAGAAACTCAGCGCACGTGCACGCGGTCAAGAGCATCGAGGATGTACTCTGGAGAGTCCAGTTCTGCTGAGGTGTGTCCACCCCTCCCGGGTGACCTTGACAGAGGATGGAAGGAGACGTGGAGCGGAGCTGGAGTGAGAGTGAGGGTGGGCTCCACCCAACGGGAGCGACTCCTCTTTATCTTCACGTGGTCGCTGGAATGTGTTGCTGACTCATTTCACAAATGCTTTATTTATCAAGCACTTGCGGCGCGGACACTGTGTTCAGAGCTGTGGATAAGATGGCAAGTCCTTGAGGGCCCCCCACCCCCCCACCCCCAGGCAGGAGGAGACAGAGATTCTTGACCATGGTGGTGCTGGAAGCGCTCCAAGAGAGACTCACTTTGGGGGGCCAGAATGAGCAGGATCAAGCCCACCAAGGGAGGGCCAGGGGCAGGCAGGAACGGGCCTCGAAAGCAAGGAAGAGGTTGGCGCAGGCCTGGCTGTCACCAGGACGCCTCGCCTGTGCACCAGCTGAGTTCAGGTCTCAAGTCTTCTGCTCTGAGGAGTTCAGATCCTGGTGCCCGGGATGGGGGTGGGGGATGGGGGATGGGGGAGGAGGGGGCGGGCTTATGTCTAGCTCTGACCAATGAACGGCTGATAGACTAGCTCTGACCAATGAACGGCTGAGTAGCCTTGCCCATGTCACTTCCTGGTTCGTATGTTCAACTTCCCCCGCCAGATTCTCAAGGGTCTCTGTCCAGTGAACGAGGATGTTTGGGATGTGGCTGCTACCAGCCAGCTCGATGCACACCCCTTCTGGGCGGACAAGAAATGAAGGGAAGAGAGCTTGTCTCTGCACTCATCTTTCATGCCCTGGCCTGTGAATTACGGCAGACAGGCTATCACGGGAAAAGCACAGAATCTCGTTGTATGTGGGAGCGTGTACATGAGAGCACCCACAGGGGTGGTCAGAACCCGGGCTTATGTGGCATCTTCACGAAAGAACAATGTGTTTTTAGAGGAACATGACATCTTCCAGGGGTGGCCAACTGTGGCGGGTACATGTCTGGGAAGTCAGTGGTGGGTCAGGACTAGTCCCAGGGAGTTGGTTAGGGCCTCCCCGGTGCTGTCTCCGGGCTGGTGAGGAGCACTGACGATGTCTGTCCTTCCTGGCGGTAGTGGGGTGGGTATTTCTCCACAAATCTATGTCCCGCTTTTGTGCAAATACAGGACAGGTGGAGAACTATTCTTGTGGCTCCTGCCTTCCCCCTCAGAATAACCCATGTGCCAAAGCAGCATGTTTTGGGGTGAAGCCGCTCTTGCTGTCTTACGGTACTGGCTCTGTTGCAGCGTAACCCAGCCCTCTGGTTCTGCGGGGGTGGCCTCTGCGCCAATAGCATCTGTGCCGTCTTATTGGAAATACACGACCCCAGGCCCACCCCGGGCTGGAACCTTGGGTGGGCACAGCAATCTGAGCTTTAGCAAGCCCTCCAGGGGGTTCTCCTGCCCACTCAGATTGGAG
>PVHY01030594.1:0-13325 GCA_004024945.1 Uropsilus gracilis
ATGGTATGGCCGGTGTACAGAACTTCAGCTAGAGAAGCCTAAAGGGGCAACTGCTTGGACGAATAGTATTGTAGCCAGACACTGCGGAATGATGGGCCTGGAAAAGAAAGGTGGATGCTGTATGCTGTTTGACCAGAAGGAAAGTAACAAGTAGATTGAAAAACTACAGGACCCAATATGCAAAAACTGCAAGCACAGATACAGGGTATCCTCCAAAAATTGGATTAGAAAATACTAATTTAAATGTTGAAAGTTCTTAAAACTTTAAGGTCAGATACAGAAATTGGAGGAGAGGGTACAATATGCTCTCCAGAAACTGGATTCAGAAAAAGGAAAATGCCCATTTGAAAGTTATAAGCCCCTTCAAAAAATTGCATTAACAGCCAGGCATGATGATGCATGCCTGTAAGTGGCAGCCTCGGAAGCCACAGCTGAGGCCAGGGATTGCGGTTCAAGTCCCACTGGATCACATAGCAAGACCTAGTTCCAAAAAAATATAGCTGGGTGTGGTGGCATGTGCCTGTAATCCCAGCTACCTGGGAAACTGAGGTTGGGGATCGCTTGTCTGTGGTACCCCGGGCAACGTGAGCCTGTGGTTTCATGGGCAAAAATAGCGAGACCTAGTCTCAAAAAAAAAAAAAAAAATTGCACTAACCAGCACACAAGTTGGAAGCAGATTTAATGGTACAGAGAACAGGGAATCAGCCACCCCCTTTACTTGACAGTGGTATTAGAGAGGTACAAGAAGAGGAAGACTGGTGCAAAATCCCTTACATGAGGTCAGCTCCTCTCCTGAGGCAGCCGTGGGCACTTTGAAAGCTTCACTGCTGAGGGGAAGTGAAGCTGAAATGATTTCTCCCTGTCATACCAGAAGGGGTACCCAGTATGGTCAAGAAAGCATGCTGCAGTACAATCCCCTCTTTGTCAGTTCCCAGCGGGAAGACTGAATGAACAGAATCAGCCTGCTGGGCAATATTGGGCTCATAATCCCTTTATCCCTAAAGATCTCATGAATTAGAAAAATTCTGTCCCTTCAAAGAGGCAGAACCCTAAAAAGATGACTGAACTGTTTGAGTATGCTTTTGCCTCCCATCGATGTTATGTGGGCAGATATACGGTCTGTGCTGAACATGTTACATATGTGGAGAATGGTTTTGGGGAAAACTAGGGATGAAGTGGGTCATCCCCACTTATGAGTATGTAGACAACCCAGAGGTTGAAGAAGCTCTCCCTCTCGCAGACCCTCACCGGGATCCCAAAACGTAAATAAGCAAAAGTTGAAGCACTACCAACAGTGCTTGTTAGCTGAACTAAGGCAGGGGATCCCAAAACAGAAAACCATCGAAAAGATCATGGAGATCTGGCAAAAGCCAGATGAAAATCCTTCAGAAGTTTGAGAGAGAAGGATTCAGGCATACCACACCTCTACAGAGACAGATTCCGAGGCTCCAGGATACTTTGAAATCGTTGATCTGCTATCCCTGGCATGATGTGCTCCAGATATAAGAGAAAGGTTTAATAAAATTGATAGAGCTTTGGAAATGGCTACTTCCCAGTTGGTAGACAGAGCTTTTAGATATAATGGAAGAAAAGCAAGAGCTTACAACAACACTTTTAGGAAAGGGGGCCAGAAGAGGATCCAAATAGACGAAGGGACAAGGAGAGGATCTTTAAGAAGAGAGCAATGTGTTTGCTGGAACGGACCACTACAAGGACAATGTCCTTGGATAAGAAATAGAAAGGGAAACAGGCAGGACTAAACAGGAGAAATGGAAAACCAAACAGGGAGGAGAGAAAACAAATGGTAGTTCAGGAGAATGGTTCATATGAGGAATGGGGGGGTGGGGGCCGGGGCCTTGGGGCCCCACTTGATGTAAACAAGTCCAGTGCAGTAACTGCCTTGGAGCCCCAGGTAACACAATGTGGGTCCTCAATTAGTAGATTTCTAGGTAGATAGGGAGCAGCCTCTTTTCTAAATTCAGTTAACTCTGGTGGGTAAAAAATAACTGTCACTGGGGTTACAGGGAGGCTACAGCACAAAACCTTCCTATGACCCTTAGGCTGCCAATTTGGTGGGAAAACCTGTAGCACAATTTCCTTTATATGGAAGAATATCCGATCCCACTCCCTGGTCATGATCTCCCTAGTAAATTGAAGGCACAGACTGTTATTTCACCCCAGGGCCACAGGTGGCCCTCAAATGGCCCCCAGAATGTGCTATGAGTTATCAGATGATGCATATGCTCTGTATGCCCCACCAAAAGGGGCAGCGCTGCCTGCTGAGACTTAAAACAGTAAACAAAAAGATTTAGGCTATGCAACTCCAAAAATGCAAGTTCTGTAGAAACTGTGTTGGTAGAGGGGAGTTAGACTCCGAGACAGAAGCACCACCCTCTGAAAGATGAGGCTTTGAAGGAAATTCAGCCAATATTAAGATTTCTTGCTGGGCACGGTGGCTCGTGCCTGTAAGCTTCAGCCTATGAAGTGGCAGGGGCTAGGGATCGTGGTTCGAGTCCCGCCTGGGGCCTGTAGCAAGACCTAGTTCCAAAAAATAGCTGGGCGTGGTGGTATGTGCCTGTCATCCCAGCTACCTGGGAAGCTGAGGCTGGGGATTGCTTGAATCTGTGGTACCCTGGGCAACAAGAGCCTGTGATTCCAAGGGCAAAAATAGCGAGACCTAGTCTCAAAAAAAAAGATTTCTTCAGTTGGTCTCATTTGACCCTGTTGCCTCCTCCCGCCCCCCCCGCAATATTCCTGTAATATCAGTAAAGAAATCCCACATTAATGAGTCTTGTTTTGCACAAGATTTGAGGGTAATTAATGATATTTTTGAGGACATATATCCAATCATGCCAGACCCATATATGCTGCTGGCTGGTATGCATGGAGGATTTACTTGGTTCTCAGTGTTAGGCTTACAAGATGCCAGCTTCTGCCTTGCAGTAGACAAACAGGATCTGAACCTTTTTGCTTATGAGTGGCAAGACCCAGCCTCCCCCAGTACATCATGGTGTTGCTGGAAATGCTTTTAAAAATTCTCACTATTTTGTGGGACATATTGGCCATGATCTTCAAAAGATTGAGTTAAAACAAGCTACCCATATGTAGAGAGCCCCCATTTTACACCACATAGCCTGATGGGTTATACAAGGTTGTCATATCTGTGCCAAAAGCAACCCCAAAAACTGACTTTGTCATGAAAGCCCCTCGGGTTCAATATTGGGGTAAATGCCCTTTTGAGGACTGGTAAGTGGACTTAACTTATCTAGGGCAACTATAAGCTAAGTAATTGTAGGCTGCTTAATTATAAGTATCTGCTAGTTTTTCTGCATGCCTTCTCAGGAAGCATTTCCTACCAGGATGGAACAGGCTTCAGAGGTTGCAAAACAGCTGTTAAAAAATATTCTGCTGGGCATGGTGGCATGTGCCTGTAAGCGGCAACCTAGACCTAGTTCCAAAAAAATACCTGGGCATGGTGACATGCGCCTGTAATCCCAGCTATCTGGGAAATTGAGACTGGGGATTGCTTAAGTCTGTGTTACCCTGGGCAACATAAACCTGCAGTTTCACAGGCAAAAATAATGAGACCTAGTCTCAAAAAAAATTTCTCTGTTTGGACTGCTAAACTCTATACAGAGTGACAATGGACCAGCATTTGTCTCTGAAGTTAGTTTAGAAATCAACAGTGCCTTATGCCTTACAAATAAGTTGGAAACTGCATGCCGCTGGGAGGCCACAATCTTCTGGTCAGTCAGAAAAAATGAATCCTACACTGAAGACAACCTTGGTAAACTATGCAAGCAAACAGCTGTGTTGGGACCAGGTACTGTCTATTGCCCTTAGGATCAGAGTGGCACCTAGGGACACCTCAAGGCAGGTTATGATTGAATCCCTTTGACGCTATTTTTGGGAGACCTTTCAGGCCTTGGTTTTGAATGCCACACCAGAAACTGAAGAGGAGTGCAAGATCAAACAGTATGTAAAACACATACAGGAGGTTTGACAATCACTTGTGTTCGCACTCTCTGGGAGAGCATGCCCCAGAAAAAAACATTACATCCATTTAGATCTGGTGATCAGGTCTCAACTTAAGACCTGGCAGACTGGAAATGGCCAAACTCAGTTGCTGGAAAAATGGTCTGGTCCTTATGATGTATTGTTAGCCACACACATTTCTTTAAAGCTTGTAGGTATAAAACCTTGAGTACGTCATTCAAGAGTCAAAAGGGTTTAAAACAATGGTATTTTGAAAACCAAAACTCACTGATCTTGCAAACCTATTGAGTATTTAAAGTATTTTTTAGGAGTAAGAAAAAGGCTCGCTCTTTCTCTCCCTTAAAATTGTTCCTGTATTTGATCTGCAAGATTATCTGCTACCGGGTATACCATTAACTGCTCTCATTGTTACTAATGCAATAGCATGATGTATATGGGTATTGTATATCATGGATATAGTGGTGAATACTGAAAGTGAGGTGCTTAAAAACTTAACTATTATTCATATAATCTCATGTTGTGTCTGTATTGTATAAAGTTTCTACACGTAGTTGTGACAAGATGACAACTTGTCCAGTGCCACCAGAGATAGGATGATTAAAACTGAAAGTGGGAAATGTAACCAGGAACTTTGGCAGTTACACCACAGGGGCTGATGGGAAATGCCCCCACAACCTCAAATGCCTGTTTGGGTCTGCATAGGTGAGAAGCAGGATCATGTTGTTTTGGGGGGCTGGGGGGACTCTTGGGAGACTGGACAGTAACTGGGGTAGAGATAATTGGGTTCTCGTGGCCTCAGTGACTTTAGACACTCTCTCCTTGTTTATAAAATAAATCTTGTTATTGTGTTGAATTGTCTTGCAATTTTGCATGTGGGTGGAAGAGCCAAGAGTGCTGGGTTTAGCTTCTCTCCCAGCTAGTTTTGGTCCCTCTGTGCAAACATTTTCAATATTAGACAAGGTAAGCAATTTGGTCAAGGGAACTGCTGTGGGATACAACAGTTCCCTCTTGGTCAATTCCCAATGGGAAGAATGAATGAAAGGGATGGACTGGCCAGATATTGGTTTTATAACCTCTTTTCCCCATAGGATCTCTTCAACTGGAAGTGATACAGGGTGACCCAGCTGGGTAACTCAGCTAGACTGGCAACCATGACCTCTGGTAGTGATAGAGTTGAAAATTGTATTGGACTCCATATTGCCCTGATGGGTGGGATCTGAGAGAAAGACCCACAAGAAGAAATGAGAAGCACAAAAAGGTTGCATAAAAAGAAGAGGAGAGAGGGTGTGAGAGAGACATAAGAATGGCGGGCTGGTAAGGAGCACCCTGAGTGACCAGGCTGGGCAAAAGCACCCTGGAAGAGTGAGCTGGTGGTGGCAAGGAGCCATGGTGGGAGAGTGGCTGGCAGAAGAGTAGCCACTGTGGAGAGCATGACACTGCAGCAAGGTGGCATGAGAAGCTGGTACCTGGAGATAGCCAGGGATTTGGAAAGCTGATTTTGCACCAGCATTTGTTGAAAATTTTTGAAGAACCCTGGAGAAGGCACACCTCAGAACTCTGGAGAGAGAAGCAAAGAGAAGACGCTGGAGAAAGACTGGACTTTAGAGAGTGCCTGACTCACGTTTGGAGGGGGGAAGGGGCACCTTCTTGGACATGTGTTTGGGACCTTTGGGACTAAAAATGGTGACTGGGGTAAAACAACTTGCCACATGTGGCATTAAGGACTTTTTGTTTGATTTTCTGTTTCCTTTATTAGTTCTCTTGTTAATGGAACCCTATTGTTTAAATTGCATCTGACTGGCAACTGGTACATGCGGGTGGTATAAATCTGGGTGGCAGAAACCGGCTGCATTTAAAAAATTCCACTGTTTCCTTTGGTTTGTTGGTTGGAGGCTTCTTCCCCTTGACATATTAGAAATATGCTGTTCCTTTGTACAGGCAGGACACCCAAAAGATGGCAGATTTGCTTGGCTCAATTTTTTGCCTCCCATCGACCTAGTTGGGCAGATGCACAATCTATGTTAAAAACATTACTGACTTGTGATGAACAGAGGATGGTCTTGGGAAAGGCTAGGGAAGAAGCTGGTCATTTCTATTTGGAAAATACAGGAAACCCAGAATTGGGGGAGGCTGTCCCTTTGATAGATTCTAACTGGGATCCCAGTGTTGGAGACATGCAAGTGTTAAAGCAACACCAAAAAAGCCTGATTGTAGGATGAAGTCAGAAGATACCAAAAGAAGAGTTTTGGGAAAATCCTAGATACATCAAAAAGGGAATGAAGACCCTTCTGAATTACTAGACAGGATTCTGTGGGTATAGACGAGATACATGGCTGTAAGCCCTGGTGCTCTAGAAAATGCTAGAATGGTAAATATGACTTTCATTTCCCAGAGTACTCTAGAGATAAGGAAGTTAACTAAGATTCAAGGTGCTGTACAAATGACTCCTTCCCTTTTAAAGTATGTAATGGAAGAGAAGAAAGATCTAACCCTGCAGTGGTATTTCTGAAAAAGAATACAGGACAGACTTAAAAAGAAAAAGAGGAGGGCCAATAAGGCATGAACAATGTGTGTATGACAGAGGGAAAGATCACTGGAAAAACAGACATACTTGGTTAAAAGAAAGGAGAGAAGGTACCAGCTTGTGGAAAGAAAGGAAAACAGACCCATGAGAGCACAGAAGGGGGATTCATGTGAACATTGTAAAATAGAATGTGATAAAATGGAATATGGTCAAAAGAAGAGAAATGAAGGACCCAGGAAGGAAGAGAAAAGGCAAATGTTAAGGCTGGTTCTCCCAGGATTTACTCCGAGATTTGCAGCACATCCACTTTCTACTCCTCTGCAGGTCATCATCCCATCCCCAGGGATGGCCTCACTGCTTTCACCTCAACACACTGGCCTCCATAACTGTCAGTGTCACCAACAAAGCCTGAAACTTCTCTGGGTTCCCATATAGCAGAATTCACTCTGCTCATTCCTACTAAAGCCAAAATCCTTTGTACATTGGTTGGGGACCCATGGACAGCCAGCTCCACATATGGTCTTTAGTCCCTGACTGTGCCGCGAGGTCCCTCAGCCCTCATGCTATTCAGGGCCTCCCCTGGGCTGGGGAATTGCTCTCAGTTGGCAGCAACTGGTCCCCCAGGGGCAGGACACACACCTGGGTCTGGAGTCCTCAGCTTTCCCCCTTACAGCAGCCCGTCCACTCACAGGAGTGAACTTCTGGTCGCTCTCGCAGATGTTTCCATAACGTGAGCAAGTGTGCGCTGGGCCATGCATCTGTTCTGGTGTGGTCTACACCTGCTCTTAGTATACCTGTAAAATTGGGAAAAACCACTGAGTGAGTGTAAAATCCCCTTCTAGACTGAAACCTAAAGCGTTTCTCACTAGGCCTCAAAGTTGGCCTGAGATGCAGGTATTGCAAGGCCAACAGGGACTCAAGTTGGTCTTTGTGAAGCTTTTTCTTACTTTTGCTAACTCAAGGACAGGCTGTGTGGATGGGGAAAAGGCAAGATAATAAGCAGACACAGCTATCTACCCCAAAGAGGGAAGAAAACAGCTTGTCCAGAAGAAAAAGAACTTATCTGAGATGAAAGGTCTAGTCCCAAGGAGGCATTATTTGAGGCATTATTTCTTAGGGATGTCCAGAGCATCATAGATTGTATTTTATGCCAATTTTGTGTATTCTACGCCGATTTTGTACCGTGTCACGCAGGAAATGGCCTCTATATGGTTAGAAAATGCAAAAATGTATTCAGAGCTTTTGCTGAAACCTATAAAATGCCTGTATTAATGAAGCTCGAGGCCTTGGGTTCGATTTTCCTTCTGAGACCTAAGTGCCCTCAGCTGAGACTTTTAATAAAACTTTCCTATTTGCCTATTTCTCTGAGAGTCTGTGTTTGCAGTGGCTTAACAATATCCACCCATACTTGGGCATGGGTAACCTTGAAAGACTTATTTGCTTTTTTGGATATCCTTTTTGGTTGCTTACAAACTGCCCATATTCCCTGCTGAGAGCGTCAGCTCTCAGCTTTACCCAAGTTGGCTACCATCATGATAGCTGGCGTCCTACATAGAAGGCCAAATGAGGACGAAGGGTCATTTTGCAGTTCCAAATCCCTCATCATAGCAGTAAAACACTCATCACTGGGGTCATAGGCGTTTATAGGAAGCATAGCCTGCTGCATTCTCAGTTTATGAAGTACCTGCACTAGCTCTGTGTATGTTTGCCATTTACTCACAGTTTCTGGCACATCTCCCACACTGACCCATCATGTTCACACAGTAGCCGTTAGCCAGTCCAGCAGAGTGTGGTCACCCCAGCCGTACCATCAGCTGTTCTATACCTATTCTCTCAGCAATGGGTGCAGAGTCACCGAAGCCAGGCACCCCAAGGGCCCACCGATACAGTAGCCAAGCTGGCAAGGGCTCTCTTGGTTGCTGATGGTGTTAAGTCCGAGGAGGGCCTATTCCTGGAGGACTACTGAGGAACGAGACTGACACGATTGGAGGGGGCGGATGCCTGCAGGGGTGGGTCTCCGGGAAATGGAATAGGCATAGGAGGTGGAAAGGGCTGAGGGTCAGGCACAGGAGGATAAGGAGGAGGATCCTCAAGGAAAAGAAGATCCTGGGATTCAGGGAGAGGAGATTTCGGCAGTATCGGCGGCGCAGTGGGCGCTTTCAGAGCCAAAACAGGGAGGGAGTTAGGGAGAGAGAAGAGACGGGGAGGAAGGAAGACCTTGAGTCACGGTGGTGGAGTTTCACAGAGATCTTGCCAGGTCAGAATATAGGGTTCCTGGTTCGGATGGCCCTGTGGCCGTGGCCGATAGATGATGGCCTTCACCTGCAAAATAAGGGGGATAGGGAAGGACCCCTCCGGGGGCCAATTAACCTGGAAGGTAGGCCATTCAGAATTGCAGAGCTTCACGTCTGCCATTTAGCCTTCTTAACAATAAGAGACAAATTGACAAATTCTGCGCGGAGATCGGGCTTCGGGCCAATGGGAGAGGGTCAGAGAGAGAGGAGTAGAAGTCGTCTTGAAGCTGGGACCCAAAGATGAACCCAGTTTTAAATATGGGCATTGCAGACACCTGCACCTGAAAGACAGAGACTAAAACTAGCCTGAGGCCAGTTTTCCCTTTTAGAGTAAAGTGGTTACTCTAAAAGTAACCAGGGTAGACTGGGGTTATGTAATGTAGGGTCCTGAGGTCGAAGTCAGGCCCAGAGGGCAAAGGGAGGTAACACACCAAGGGGGGATGGTCAATAGGAAGCAGGGAGAAGGAAAAAAAAAGAGGGGAGGTGGAGTGTGGAGATATACACAATTTTGGAGATGAGCGTGGAGAGTGGAGTGAGAGCGAGAGTCTGGAGATTGGGATCAGGCGCGGAGGTTTGGGGCCTCGGAAGAAGGACCCGGCTGGGTCCTCTGGAGCTTCCTGACCTCCCCAGCACTTGGTTCCTGAGGAGCAAGACCTGTGTGAAGGCGGAGGAGAGGTGACCCGGGTGAAGTGCGGAGCCACGGTGACACTCGAACAGGCCTGCCTTTGGGAGACCATCTGAGCCCCACCTGTGTTGGTTGGATTCATCTGGTACCAACTGGAGCGATTGGGAGTCAAGGTCCTGGCATTTCCAGCCAGAAGTGCCCTAAGACTGAGGTAAACCCCACGAAGCTCCTTGAGGAGCAGAAGTGGGGCTCTATTCTGTTTGGAACATTTGTGAGGGTGTGGACTCTTTCGGTTTGGTTTTTTTCCATATCTGTAAATAAATCTCTTGTCTATCCTGGTTGTTAAGGTTGATATCTGAGCAGCTGCTGCGCGCAGGCGGGAAAACCCATAGGAAGAAAAAATTTAAACGGGGGTGTCCCTATCCCCCCGATAACAGTCTGGCCCATTTCCTTGAGATCTTGATAAACAAATGAGGCTGCAATTAATAATCCTGTAAGGAAGAAAAACGCAAGCGCGTGCCCCACAGGGACTTTTAAAAGGATAGGGAAGTAGAAGAGCGGCCGTTGTAAAGGTTTCCTGGTCACAAACAGATCAGACCTCCTGGCCACAGACAGATCAGACGTAGCCCCTCCGGATCTACCAGATAGGAGGCAACAGGCCTCTTGGTCACAGACAGATCAGACGTAGATCCTCCGGATCTACCAGACAGGAGGCAAACAGGCGTCCCTGTACCTCCTCATCCACTCTTGGGGCGTCCCCCAGGGCCACAGTCGGCATTCTTCCTGACACGTCTGTCGAACACACAACTGCACAGAACAGAGACCAGGCACAGAGACCAGGTTGGATATATCCTTCAGACTGAAATCGGTACCAAATGAAAGAAAGAAAGACAGAAAGAAATCGAGAGCTCTCTCTTACCCCAAAGAATGGTTGAGTCGTCCTGTCCGCAGTCCCCGAGGTAGGGAATCTTGGTGGAACCTCCAAAATATTAAGTCCGAGGCGGGCCTATTCCTGGAGGACTACGGAGGAACGAGACTGACACGATTCCTTCTGCAAAAGCACGGGGTTTATTCAGACCAGCAGCATGCTGGGGCTCAACAGCTCACCCGAAAGCCGGTGATGCCAAGAGCCCTGAGCACAAGATTCAGGGCTTATTTATACAGAGAGCAGGTTGTATAACGCATTTAACACCTTTAACTTCTGTGGTTACAGACAGTTGCAGGGTGGCACAGTGCAAGCCACAATACATCCTGTCTTTCCTCTATTCACTTCTTGGAATCATTTGTTCTGACAGTGTTTGCAACCTGGTCAAACTGCAAGGCTGCTGAGCAGGTACAGAAAAGCAAGCGAGCATAATAGCAAAGCAATAACCCTTTATGTCCTGCAACAGGGGATGCCTCCTTTTAAGCCCTACAATGGAACTGTTTTCCCAAGTACACCAGTTTCACTTGGGTGTCCAGATGATATATGACTGTCATGCATCCATGCCAGGCCAGCAGGTTCATGTTGATTGCAGCAAGCAGAAGATTCTTGGAGCCTTTGTTTTGAGACAGAGAACACCGTACCCACAGGCAGGTAGATTCACCCTGAGAGAGGCTGAAGAGCAGCTGCTTCCCTACTAGCCCCTCTTTACAAGGTAGTGTCCTAGTCACACAGTGACACACTGTTGCAAATGCAAGGCCCACCTGTTGTTTGCCAATATCTCAAGGTTATGGACTCTTCTTTGTGTGGAAAGTGAAAAGCAGCCTGATTCTAACCCATTTTTTGATGACATATATATATTTACATCATTGTAGGTTTTCCTACCACCCTATCACCTTTGAACTGCCATCCCAATCTCCCATGCCCATCCCTTCCCTGACATCCCCCTCTTTTGCTTTATGTTTTAATTCTGCTGTCAGTTAGTCTCATCCTTTTGTTCCCCCTATATCCCACATAGAGTTGAGATCATCCAGTATTTCTCTTTTTCTTACTGACTTGTTTCCACTACTATGATTCCTTCTAGTTCCACCCACATTATCACAAATGCATCATATTTGTCTTTTTTTGATTGTGGAATAATGTTCCATTGCATGCATGTACCACAATTCTCTGATCCCTTAGTCTGTTTTGGGGCATTTGACTTGAGACCGAGCCCATCAGTGCTGACCCCCAGTCCATCTTAAAGGCTCAGTAAGCATTTGCTGAATGAAAAATGAGTGAAAAAGTAATCGTTTCTTGGATATGCCCTCCTGGGTATAGCTTAGATTGAACTGGCCCAAGGATGTATGGGTTAGCATGTGCAAACAGTTCTCAGGGATCTGCTGGGTTTGAGGACAATTCTTCAGAGGATTTCAGGTCCAGAAAAAAGCACCCCAAAGCCTCATCTTTTCCTTGTGAAACAAACTTCTTACCCAACATCTGTCTTTTTTTATGTGCTCAGTTCTAAGAATTCCTTTTATTGCACTTGGTATTTAGGCAAACTTGCCTACATTTTAAGAATGTTGCCATTTAAGTTCTACATAATTATACCTCAGTGCTGCAGGTTTAAGGCATGTTGTGTTAACAGAATTGCATCTGCTTTTATGATGTTTGCTGAGGCTCTTTCCTTCTCAGTTATTTTCTAACAGCTCTGACTCTCAATTTTAATCGTCCAATTTATTGTGAAACCTGAATTTTTATTGTGGAGAAGACACTTAAATGTTTCTTTTCCTGGTAACACCCCCACACCCCAGGCTTGTGTTTGTGTTTTCAGTCTTCGAAAGAATCATTCCTCTTCTGTGTGTTGGGTATGAGCTTGTCCCTGTGCTTTTTCCTTCCAGGGACAGGTTCGGGGCCCAGAGACAGGGTCCAGACCTCACTCCCCTGGGGGCACAGGCCCCTTCCATGCAGAGGTGACTCAGATCCCATCCTTTTCTATGGACTCAAGGCTTTGTTTTCCAAAGATGCTGGTCATGTTAAGGAATAGTATTCTGTAATCTGCTTCCCTCCTAGGTAATTGGTTTTTCTTTTCTCCCATCTTATGTCCAGCAGCAACATGTACAGCTGATACCATCTTAGAGGATGGAAGCCATTGGAGGCAGCAGTGATAGCTGTTGACATACCTCACATGCAAGGTATGCCCAGATTTACAAGGCTGACAGCCCTCATTCTCATCCTGAAGCTGGGACCCAAAGATGAACCCAGTTCCGAATATGGGCATTGCAGACACCTGCATCTGAAAAACAGAGACTAAAACTAGCCTGAGGCCAGTTCCCCCCTTTGAAAGTAAAGTGGTTACTCTAAAATTAACCAGGGCAGACTGGGGTTATGTAATGTAGGGTCCTGAGGTCGAAGTCCGGCCCAGAGGGAAAAGGGAGGTAACACACCAAGGGGGGATGGTCAATAGGAAGCAGGGAGAAGGAAAAAAAAAGAGGGGAGGTGGAGTGTATGGACACAATTTTGGAGAGGAGCGTGGAGAGTGGAGTGAGAGCGAGAGTCTGGAGATTGGGATCAGGCGCGGAGGTTTGGGGCCTCGGAAGAAGGACCCGGCTGGGTCCTCTGGAGCTTCCTGACCTCCCCAGCACTTGGTTCCTGAGGAGCAAGACCTGTGTGAAGGCGGAGGAGAGGTGACCCGGGTGAAGTGTGGAGCCACAGTGACACTCGGACAGGCCTGCCTTTGGGAGACCATCTGAGCCCCGCCTGTGTTGGTTGGATTCATCTGGTACCAACTGGAGCAACAGGATTGGGAGTCAAGGTCCTGGCATTTCCAACCAGAATTGCCCTAAGACTGAGGTAAACCCCACGAAGCTCCTTGAGGAGCAGAAGTGGGGCTCTATTCGTTTGGAACATTTGTGAGGGTGTGGACTCTTTCGGTTTGGTTTTTTTCCGTATCTGTAAATAAATCTCTTGTCTATCCTAGTTGTT
>PVHY01030595.1:0-13371 GCA_004024945.1 Uropsilus gracilis
TTCCTTATAGAAGAGAGGACCACTGAAGGCCAGGCGAGGCATCTGAAACATCCCACTCCAGCTGAGAGAACTACAACACTTGCCACCCACCGCAAACAAAACCTTTGCAATAGGAATTTCTAATTCCAAAGACAAAACATCACACAAAAATGAGAGAATTTCAAACCAATATCCCCAGTAAACATACATGCAAAATGATTTAATAAAAACTTCATAAGTTTAATTCAATGGCACACTATAAGTTTCATATATTGCGACCAAGTGGAACCTATCTCCACCTACAAGTAGCATTTTTCACAACTACCAAATAACAGAACCAACCCCAAAGCCCTTCAATAGGTGACTGTATAGAGAAATCATGGATTGCATATCCAGTGGACTATTACACATCTGTGAAGAAGGATGGAATAGTGGCATGTGGGACAAATGGATGAATCTTGGGGTGATTATGTTGAGCGAAATCAGTGAAAAAGAGAGAGATATCTGATTATAATATAATAAATAATAATATAATATATTCATCTGCTGAATATAAATACCTAAAAACCAACTAAACACAAGCAGAAGTAAAAATTTCCCTCATCTCAGGTATGGCATTAGGAATAAGCCTGTGAGGCTTAGGCTGGCATCTGGCATTCACACCATTACAGAAGTCAGGGCTGGTTGGCAGCATGTCTCCAAGACAGTTGGCATCTGGGGAATGGGACCTGTGGGGAAATTTTATGAAATCGGCAAGGGTCTCTTGTGACCTTTGTTTATGTCAGTAGTAAGACTTCCTTTGCAGGTATGGTCACTCCCTAAGTTTGTTCTTTTCATGACTGGTACTGGGTCAAATGGTAATTCCACTTTCAAATTGTTTGAGGGTCCTCCATACGGTGTTCCATACAAAAACCCGGTACACCAGTTTTCACTCACATCAGTAGTGTAAGAGAGTTCCTTTTCCTCTGCATCCGTGCCAACACTTGTTGCTGCCCCCCCCCTTTTTTTAATATGGGCCATTCTTATTGGTGTAAGATGGCATCTCAGTGTGGTTTTAACTTGCAGTTGCTTGATTATTAGTGAAATGAAGCATTCTTTCATGTATTTCCTCTTTGGTGAGCTGTCTATTTAGTTCTCCCCATTTTTTGACTGGGTTTTTTGCTTTGTTTTTGATGAGTTATGTGAGCTTTTTGTGTATCTTTGTTACCAGACCCTTATCACTTACCTGGAGGGAAAAATTTTCTCCCAGTCAGTTGGATTTCTTTTTGTTTTGTTTATTGTTTCTTTTGCTGTATAGAAACTTTTTAGTTTGATGTAGTCCCATCTGTTTATGTTTTCCTTCATTTTTTTTTTTGCCGGTTGTGGACATTTCCAAAGATGGATTTCTGAAGTGAAATTCATGGACAGTTTTGCCCAGGTTTTCCGCTACGTATTTTATGGTTTCAGGTCTCACATCGAAGTCTTTTATCCATTTTGAGTTGATTTTTGTGCAAGGTGTGAGGGTGATATCTTGTTTTATTTTTTGCATGTTGTGGCCTGTTTTCCCAGCACCATTTAATGAAGAGGCTGTCCTTGTTCCTGTGTATGTTTTTTGCCCCTTTTTCTAAGATTAGTTGACCATATATGTTTGGTTTTATTTCTGGGCACTTGATTTTGATCCATTGGTCTGTTTGTTTTTATACCAGTACCACGCTGTTTTAATTATTATGGTTTTTAAGTATAGTTTGAAGTCTGGCATTGTAATACTTCCATTCTCTCTTCTGTTTGTCAAGAGGGTTTTGGCTATTTGGGGTCTTTTGTTGTTCCATACGAATTTCAGTAGGTTTTGTTCTATCTCTTTACAATATGTCATTGGGGTCTTTATTGGAATTGCATTGAATCTGTAGATTGCCTTTGGTAGTATGGCCATTTTAATAATGCTGATTCTTCCAATCCATGAACAGTGAATGCATTTTCATATTTTAATATCCTCTTCTATTTCTTTTAGGAATGTTGTGTAGTTTTCTTTGTATAGGTCTTTCACATCTTTTGTTAGGTTAATTCCCAAGCATTTAATTTTCTTTGGTGCAATGGTAAATGGGGTGATTTCTCTAATTTCTTCTTTTTCTGACTGATTCTTTGCATATATGAATTCTATTGACTTTTGTGTGTTTTGTATCCAGCTACCTTACTGAATTGATTTATTATTTCAATTAGCTTTTCTGTTGTTTTTTTGGGTTCTCTAATATTTAGAGTATCATATCATCTGTATATAGTGATAGCTTTATTTCTTTTTTCCCTATTTGAATTCCTTTTAAGTCTTTCTCTTGTCTTATTGTGCTAGCTAGGACTTTTAGAATATGTTGAAAAGGATTGGTGAGAGTTGGCATCCTTGCCTGGTCCCAGATCTTAATTGAAATAATTTCAATTTTTCCCCATTGAGGATGATGTTTGCAGTGGGTTTGTTGCATATAACTTTTATTATGTTGAGTTATGCTCCTTTTATACCAATTTTTTCCCAGGGGTTTCATCATGAATGGATGTTGAACTTTATTGAATGCATTTTCTGCACCTGTTGATATGATCATATGGTTTTTGTTTTTTTCTTTGTTGATGTGATGGATTATGTTGATTGATTTTTGGATGTTGAACCATCCTTGTGCCCTTGGGATGAATGGAATCCCACTTGGTTATGGTGAATAATCCTTTTTGTGCAGTGCTGGATTCGGTTTGCCAGGATTTTGTTTAGAATTTTTGCATTTGTGCTCATTAGGGAGATTTGTCTATAGTTCTCTTTCTTCACACTATCTTTGTTTGGTTTTGAAATTAGTATAATGTTTACTTCATAGAATGTACTTGGTAGTTTTCCTTCTTCCTCAATTTTTCGAAAGAGTTTCAATAGTACAGGTGTTATTTTCTCTTTGAATGTTTGATAGAATTTATTTGTGAAATCATCTGGACCTGGGTCTTGTTTGTAGGGAGAATTCTGATGACTGCCTCAATTTCATTGCTTGTGATTGACCTATTTAAGTTCTCTATTTCTTCTGCGTTCAATTCTGGATGGCTATATCAATTGAGGAATTTGTCCATCTCTTCCAGGTTGTTATGTTTGTTTGCATATAGGTGTTCATAATAGTCTCTAATTATCTTTTGGATTTCAGCTGTGTCTGTTGTAATATCTCCCTTTTCATTTGTGATTCTGTTTATTTGAGTTTTCTCTCTTCTTTGTGAGCCTTCCTATGAGTTTATCTATTTTATTTTTTTTCGAAGAACCAGCTTTTGGTTTTATCTTCCTGATGGTCTTTTGGTTTCTATTTCATTTATCTCTGCTTTTATTTTTATTATTTCTTGTCTTCTGCTGGGGTTTAGGGTTTTTTGTTGCTCCTTTTCTAGGTCCTTGAGTTGGGAGATTAGATTATTTCTTTGGATTGCTTCAATCTTTTATATTTGGGCCTGTATTACAATGAACTTTACTCTTAATACTATTTTTGCAGAGCCCCATACATTTCTGAATGCTGTGGCATCTTTATCATTCATCTCCAGGTATATTTTAATATTTCTTTGAGTTTCTCTTTTACCCAGTGATCTTCCAAAAGCCTGTTGTTTAGTCTCCATGTAATGTATAGTCTCCTTATTTTCTTTTCATTGCTGATCTCTAGTTTGATGCCTTTATGACTAGAGGAAAAGGTTGGTATTACTTTAATCTTTGTGTATTTATTCAGGTTTGCCTTGTACCTAATATATGGTCAATTTTAGAGAATGATTCATATGCATTTGAAAAGAAGGCATATTGTTTTCCTTGGGGGTGCAGTGTCCTGTAGATATCTATTAGGTACATTTCGTTTAGATCTTCCTTTAAAGCTTTTGTGTCTTCGTGTAGTTTGTTTTGTTGCTCTGTCTTTTGGTGAGAGTGGAGTGTTAAAATCTCCTACCATATATGTATTCTCATCTATATTTGTTTTCAGTTCTGCTAGTAGTTTTATGAATTTTGGTGCCTCCTCATTAGGTGAATATATGTTGATAATTGTTATGTCTTTTTGGTAAGTTGATCTCTTAACCATTAGGTCATGATCTTCTTTATCTTTTGTCACTTATTATAGTTTGAAGTCTGCTCTGATAGAAGAATGGTGGCCCTTGCTTTTTCTGTGGGGGTCATTTGCTTGTAATGTAGTTTTCCAGCCCTGTACCTTCAATATATGCTTATCCTTAGAGATCAGATCTGTTTCTTGGAGGCAGCAGAATGTTGGGTTCTGGTTTTTGATCCAGTCTGCAACTCTACGTATTTTGAATGCTTAGTTTAGACCATTGACATTTAGAGATTCTAATGCTGGTTTTCTGGTGGTCATTTTGAGGTTTTGATTTGGTTCCTTGTTTTGTTTGTTCCATTTATTCTTTTTATGGCTTTGATCTTGAGGTCTTTGGCAAAATTTCTTGGAGTGGGGGTTTAGTGGTAGCAAATTTCTGGAGACTTTGACTGTCAGAGAAGGTTCTAATTTTTCCTTCATATAAGAAGGACAGTTTTGCAGGGTAGAGTATTCTTGGCTGGCACTCTTTGCCTGGAGGTTTTTGAAGATGTGGCTCCATTTTCTCCTCTCCTGGAACATCTCTTCAGAGAGATCTGAGATCAGTCTAATGGGATTTCCTTTGTAGGTTATCTGTTTCTTCTCTCTAGTCATTCTCATTATATTTTCCTTATCTTAGTTTCTTGGAAGTTTTACAATGATGTGTCTTGCCATGGTTTTTCTTTCATTAAAGTAATTTGGTGTCCTATTTGCTTCCTGTATTTCTACTTTCATTTCCTTCATATTTGGAAAGTTATCCTCAATTACTGCATTAAAAAGCCTTTCAGTACTCATGACTCTCTCATCTCCTTCTGGGATTCCTATTACTCTTATATTTCTTTTCTTTAAGGAATCTGACATATCTCTGAACTTTTTTTGTCTTCTTACTTTGTTTGCCTCTTTTCCTTTTTTCATCCTCTCTATTTCTGTATTCTCAAGTGTGCTGAATTGTTCTTCTATTTCATCTAATCTGCTTCCAGGGATTTCCCCTGCATTTTTGAGCTCATCTATTGCAATTCTTAAATCCTGGGTCTCCTTCAATTTCATTTCTAGGGATTCATTTTCATTCTTCAGTTCATTGATTAAGTTATTCATATTGATGCTTTCTTTTTTATCTTTTTCTACCTCTTCCCTTAGTGCATTAAATGCTTCTATCATTCTGTTGTTCTTTTTTGTTCTGATTGTCCACTTGTCTGTTGAAGCGCTTTTATCATGTTGATTCTGAAATCTTTGTCTGAAATATAAATTATTTCTTCAATGTCTTCCTTGGTGTTTTCTGGAGATTGTCTTTTCACTGGTGGTAATGGATTGTTTCCCATAGGGTTTGCTTGCATGTCTATAGTTTTTCTTCTTACCAGGTTTTGCTTTCAGGCTTGCTCTACATATTGAGCAACCATGGCTCTGGTGTTGGTCAGCATATTGATTGGAACGTTTACCAGATTGTGAATAGATCTGTAGTTTATTTTACTAATTTGCAACGGGGCTGCAACAGCAAGGCTGGTGCCAGTGACTTCCAGCAGTTCACCTAGAAGGGGGCAGGGCAGGTGGGTTCCATCAGGACCCTGGGTGGACAGGGGCTCTCTAGGATCTGGCTGCAGCAGCAACACAAGGAGGGGACTCTCCAGCAGGCCTGGGGTAGGCCTTGACTTCCAGCACCTTACCTAGGAGGGGGCAAGACAGGTGGGTTCCATCAGGACCCTGGGTGAACGGGGGCTCTCTGGGGGACTTTCAGTCTTCATAGTTGAATACTATTTCATTGTTGATGATAGATGGCACAAATATTTTATACAATCACCTGTCAATTAGCATTTAGGTTTCCAGCTCTTGCATATGGATGCATGAATTTCTTCAAATTAAGGTCTTTGTACTCTTCCAGTAAAAACCCACAAGAGGAATAAGTGAAAGGCATGGAATTTCTATTTGTAGTTTTTTAAGGAATCACCATAATGCTTACAATGACTGCACTGATTATACTCCTGTCAGCATTGTGTGAGAATTCCCTTTTCTCCATTTCCTCTCTAGCACTTATTTTACTCTGTCTTTTGATTAAAAGCAGTTTTCATAAGTGTGAGATGATGCCTCCTTTGTCAGTTTTATTTTCATTAGTAAAAAGATGATGGCCATTTTTCATCTGCCTTTTTAACTCCCAGTTTCACTGCTTAAGTTTTACAACCTAACTGCCCACACAAATGTGGGGGAGTCCTCATTTCCTTTGTGTTGCTGTTCAACTTCTTTATCTAATCTATTTGGATATCACAATAAAAACATCAGTTTATTTTTCTGGTGTTATCTTTGCAGGATTTCCAGTCACAGGAATCCATTACTCTTACACTCAGTTTGTTTCCTTCCATAAAAGAGTCCCAACATTGGAGGGAAATAAAGATATTTTCTAATTGTTTTTCTTACTTTTTAGTTGCTAATTTATTTTATGGAAACAGCCTGGAGTTTATGTGTGTTCATCTGTATCACTGCTGTGTGATGTACAATATTGTCAGCACCCCAAACCCTTTCACTTAAGTCTTTGGCATCACAAGGGCTCTGTGAAGGGCTACAGCAAAGGAACCATGTATCAGTATCTGTATTAACTTGCTTTGATTGGGCTAAGAAATACAGAAAAATGCAACATGCAAAAATGAAATTCTGAATCTGAAATGACATATCATTTGTCATGTCCCATCATTTATTTGAATTTCATTATAAAGAAGCAGTTTTCTAGATGGGTAATTTCTAAAGACTTTACCTTTACCAGTGTTCATAGCTAATGATAACATAATTTTTTAATATTCCATACATCCAATAAATGGTTAGCTTCCAAAAATTATTAAGCATACATACAATGTACAACAAAGAAACAAAAGAGCCAATTAAAAATGGGCAAGGGACCTCAAAGGTATATAAATAAAGTCATTCACATGACCTGTAGATGGATAAAAAATGTTCAACATTATTTGTTATAAGATAAATGCAACTTAAAACTAAACTAGATACCACACGAGGCTGTAAGAATGGCCCATTGAAAAAAAAGAACAGAATTGTTAGGTATTAAATTTTGGCAAGGTTGCAGTGAAAAAGGAACTCTCAGCCACTGTTTCTGGAAATCCAAGACAGTATTAGTCACTGTGGAAGATAGTATTGAATGTTATCAAGAAATTTCATAAGAACATAAAAACAAAAATTCCATTTGATCCAGCAATACTGCTATTAGATATTGATCTAATATGAAAAATCTAATACACAAAGATATACGTACACCTAGACATGTATAATTGTATATAGTAGAACTGTTTACAATGGACCAGTGATGGAAGCAACCCAAATGTCCTTCTGTAGGTGATACCTAGAGAAACTGTGGATCACATATACAATGGAATATTATAAAGCTGTGAAGAAAATGAAACAGTGGCATTCAGATCAAATGAATGGGTCTTGAGATGATTATATTGAGTGAAAACAATCAAAAAATGATAGATTTCAATGCCCTCACTCATTTGCAGAATCTAAATACCTAAAAACCAATTACATACAAAAATAGAAGAAAAACATGTGAACTCAGCAAAAACAAGATAATGGTTATCAGAAGGGATAAAGGGAAGATGGGAATGGGGGAGGGGGCACATGGAAATGGGTAAAGGTGGTACGGTGTAGGAACTAGAACAAAAAAACAGAGTGAAGGTGTGGACACAACCAGGATACAAAGAAAGGCCGAAGGTGACTAGGCAGAGAGGAAGGAGCTGTGGTCAATGAGAAGACCTAAGGAGGATTTTATAGTGAAAGGAAAGCATTTCCCTCTACTGAAGACACAGTCCTTGTGATTCTTGAGTAACAAGCAGGAAAAGTTAAATTCATTCATAAATATCTGGGTGACTACTTACAATTCCACAGATGCAATGGAACCCCAAGTATCTGGAAGAATGGAACCACTGCTTAAACTTAAAGTAAGAACGAGATATGAATTGCAACCAGCACACAGTCATTTCCTACTGTAGAAACTCATGACATAGGAATTTTCCATCTTAGAATATATTCAATCACAGTTCAATAAAGATATATATACCAAACATATGAGATGGACTATAACTCATCGGTCACATAAGTGGACAGGTTGAAGGAGACTCCAGTAACAAAACTCTAGTGCACCAAGGTCTGACACCACCTTAGGTTAACAGAAGAAAAATGGGTGGGCAGGAGCAAGGGGGAGACCTGATGTCTCCTCATTGGACGAGCCTGAAATGGCCAAGAGAGCAATCACAGCAGCAGCAGGGTCGCCCCAGCATCCACAGCACAAGATGTACGGCCCAGACGTGCACATTTGGGGCAGAGACAGTGTCTGACACCAGCACCAGGCATCTACTGTCCGGGTGGAGGGCCAGAGAGTAAGATCTGAGTGAAGATGCTGAGAGTCACCTGGCTGCTGAGCAATAGCCTCCTTCCTGGCTGCCCTGTGTGACTCCAGCACTTCAGGTCTTCCAGAGTCAGTCACAGCAGCAAGAGACACACAAGACATCGTGGAACGAAAGGTTTGATAAACTGTTTGACATTAGACTACCATGCAGCACGTTCAAACTAGTGCACAATTTAGACCATTTAATATGATGAAATTAAAACACTTTCTTTTCTCTTGGGATTCAATACTTTGGAATCTTAAGGCCATGCAGAAGTTCCACTGTGTACCCACGATGGAGAGCCAGTGATGATACCCTGTCACTCAGATTCATCACCAAGTCTGATCAAACCAAAGTTCTCTGAAAAAACACATGGAGTCAAGACGTGACTGAGTTACAAACAAAAGGGGCAAGTCCTGAGGTCAGATTACTTTGTGGAGAATCCTCTGCAAGGCTGTCTTGATATCCCTGTTCCTCAGGCTGTAGATGAAGGGGTTCAGCATGGGTACAACCACAGTGTACACCACTGAGGCCAATGAACCCTTCCTAAGAGAAGAGGAGACAGCTGAGCTGAGGTACACCCCAAGACCTGTCCCATAAAATAAACAAACAACTGACATATGGGAACCACATGTGGAGAAAGCTTTCTGCCTTCCCCCTGCTGACTGGACTCTCAGAATTGAAGAAACAATCTGCGTGTAAGAAAAAAGGATCCCCGAGGCAGGAAGACCACCAAAAAGGGCACTAATAACATACATTATCATGTTATAGATGAAGGTGTCACCACAAGACAGTTTGAGTAGCTGAGGAGCATCACAGAAGAAATGAGGAATGTCCACAGGTGAGCAAAAGGTAAGCTGTGAGATCATCACACAATGCAACTGGCCGTCCAAGAGGCTGATCAGAACAGACACCAGAACCAGCAGACTGCAGAGGCGGGGATTCATGATGACTGGGTAGTGCAGCGGGTGACAAATGGCGACAAAGCGGTCATAAGCCATAACTGTGAGCAGAAAGCTCTCCAAACATGCAAAAAAATTAAAAAGAAGTAGTTGCAGCAGGCAGTCTAGGTGAGAGATGACTCTAGCATGGGTGTGAATATTGAAAATCATCTTTGGGACTGTGGTGGAGGTCATGCCAATGTCATTCACAGATAAGATGGAGAGGAAGAAGTACATGGGTGTATGGAGATGGGGGTCAGAGGCGATGGCCAGGATGATGAGCAGGTTCCCAGTTGTGGTAATCAGGTACATGGACAGGAACAGGCAGAATATCAGTGGTTGTACTTCTGGCTCATCTGAGAGTCCCAGCAGGAAGAATTCCAGTGCACCTGTGTGGTTGTGTGACTCCCCAGAGCAGAGACAGCTTTTGGAAACAGAAGACGGCAGGTGAAACCCCATTAGCCCAGCCACCCATTGGTGTGTCTTTACTCTGCATTCAAGATGCAGAATCCAGCCAAGAACTGCCTACAACTCACATTATTTCTTTGCTGTGCAAACAATTTTCTAGAAATCTTCTTCCATATTTTTTGTCCCAATGCCCTATTGATCTACAAATCCATATTGGAAACAAAGGGTTGAAGAAATCAGAGCAACAAGGATATTTAGAGATACAAAAAAAAAAATCCAAAGTTACACTAAAATTCTGCCCTCATCTTTAAGGGAAACAGACTGAATAAGATAGATTGAAATTCTCCCTTTAACAATACCTGCTCTAACCTAAAGACATATGGATAAGTTAAAAGAATTTATTTTATTCAAGTGTAAAGCAGTTGATTCTGTTGGTTTGGACTATGCATAAACACCTTTGAGAGCCTTGACAAAGGTGTCTTGACTCTACTTTTTCCTGTGTGACTTTCATGCCTCTACAAAGTTTTAAATCATGCCAATTCCTTTTCCTTAACCCAACTTCACATGAGGGATATGTGTTAAAAAACCTGAATCTTCCAGCTACGACATAAGTAATGCCAGTGGTGACCAAGAATAATACTGTGTTGCACTTTTGAAAGCAGTTAGAAGATGAGGTCTTAGAAGTTCTCACGGCAATGAAAAAATGAGTAACTATGGATAGAGATGAATGAAACAAGAATTAGCAAGGGAATCATGTAAGATATTTAATAACAAGTATAATATTGAATATATTTACATTAAGAAAAAGCAAGAGCTGATGCACAGGGTAGAAATGGAACCTCCATACCCACAGAGCCCTAAGCACTGAACCCAACAGCCAGGCCCTTGCATGCTCACTCTGTTTCCCACACAGAAAACTGTCAAAGTCTCCATGGAAAGGAACTTACACCCACACGTCACATTAACATGTACATACATATCTATGTATTGCATATCTATGTATGCAAAACATGTGAGTAAGTCAACTAGTCAGGCTGTTTCTCTGCTCATTATGCTGAGAGATTACATATTCTAGACAATATATAAAAATATGTAAAATGACCTATCTATATACATATATTATACACACACATATACCTATACACACACTCTCTCACACACACAGAGGGAGAAAGAGACAGAGAAAGAGAAAGGGGGAAAGGGAGGTGAAAGGACAGAGGACAAAGGAGCAGGAAGAGGGAAGGGCACAGGGAGCCCAGGTGAGTCTGACTCCTCAGAGAACAGAAGTCCTTCCTCTCTCTTTGCTCTCTCTACTGCTGCCCTCCCCTCTGTCACCATGAAGCGCCAGAGACACAGGTGACAGCGAAACTCTTGTGCCACACTGGGACCAGATAAAGGACTAATTAAAAACTGATTTAAACACAGGCTGTGGATTGTACTTCTATTGAAATTCATTGTTGTGATTCTGATTAATCTCATTGAATAATATAAACACTATAGAGACTAAACCTTAAATCTGACACCTTAAACTGAACCCAGTAACATAAAATGAACATGCAAATGATGTAAACAGGAACCCTGGGCTGGGTGAAGAGACAAAAAGAGAGGAACACAAAATGACCCACCTGGAAAAACAGATTTGCTAAACCAACATATACAACAAAAATCAAAAGATCCTGTATAGAAAAGCAAAGCACAAATATGTCACCTCTGGGTTCTGGCTGTAGCCCCACAGCCTCACTGCCACCACCTGGCAGCGGACACTGACCCTCTGAGTCCTGAGGAAAAGTTGAACTAAACAGAGTCTCTGCAACTGACTGGACACACAGACCTGGTGCTTTACCTCCCGTTGGGTCTCGTTGCTTTGACAAAAACACTCCTGATCTTTCTGGACACAAACTGTGTGTGACTGTTCATGGCCAGTACACTCAGGACCCAACCTGCTGAGACATACTGACCCTCAGCGCTGACTCTGCAGCCCAGGGAGGGCCCATCCCTGCCTGGTCTCTCCTACCTCTGCAGATGTCTCTCCTACCCCCAAATAGTGGGTCCCAGTCCCACATTGTGTGTGGCTCTTGGCTACAAATCAGATCCAACCCTCAGCGCTGAATGAACTTGTCACACTGGGAACAGGCTAAATGGGAATCACAACCTGTGATTCATCCCACAGTCAACAACCACATCCACATGTGACGAAGTTGGGGCAGGAGAAACCACAGTCTTCACAGCAGAGACCCAGTGGGAGCCACCACACTGATGAAAATAATTACCAGCTTCATAGACTTTTATCTGATCATCTAATGTCCCAGGCACCAAGCACCGTGGGGAGGCCAAGATGAAGACACTACGTGGGTTACCTGGGCGGGTGGCCCTAGTCAAGTCTACTTGCTGAAGACAAGAGCTGACCTCACCCTTAACTCTGCACCTGAGGAAATTCCCCGTGACCCAGGCAATTGTCCTCCTTCTAAACAGCACAGTTCAGCACCTGTACCCTGCGCTCAGAGGTTAGGGAAAGGCATGGATCCATGGCAGCCAAAGGCACAGACTGTCTGTAGGACCTGGTGCCTCTTCTCAGCACCAGGCACCTATAGTGAGGACAAGGCTCCCCACATCCCTGAATATTGGGTGCTCAGGGGAGAGAGGGCAGACCTATCTCCTCCTTGGACAATCTCACAGCAGCCTGGGATGCAGAGAGACTTCTCACAAGAGTCTTAGATCCCACACAATAAAGGGGCACCAGCTTCACACGCTCTGAGGAAAAACCACGAATGTTGATGACTCCTGTCTGCTTCCCCTGTCCCTCTTGTCTGGGTTCTGAGGAGATCAGGCCTTCACAGGTCCTCCTCCTCCTCCTCCCCTGACAACTCACTCTATTTCTCACACTTAGTTACCTGTCACCTCCCCATGGACAGAAATTTACACACATATGTCACATTAACAAACAGATATGAATGTATACGTGTGTGATACGTGTGTCTATCTCCGTGGCAAGGCTGTCTCTGCTGTATATATTTGTCCTCCAGGCTCAGCATGGGAGCTGGGGCCTCCTCACAGCACCAGGCAGCTAAACGGAAGATCATTTTCCTCACAGAGAGAGAGAGGGGAGACTTCATCACTGCCTCCTTGGACAATCCCCATGGCAGCCGGCTGGGAGAGAGGCTTCTCACTGAGAGTCTTAGACCCCACCCAGGAAAACAGGCACCAGCTTCATACTCTGAGGAGAAACCACCGATGTTGGACTCCTCCTGTCTGCCTGCCTCCCCAGTTTCTCCTGTCTGGGTTCTGAGGAGCCCAGGTCCTCACAGGCCCTCATTCCCACCACCCCGACCACTCACTGGTCTGTGCTGAGGCCCTGCCGGCTCATGCTGCTGCGTCCAGGCCCTTCCCAGCTGACAGTGAGCAGGACTGAGGTGCTAGGGCCAGCGGAGGCCACACTCAGGCCGAGGCTCCATGAGGCAGCGGCTGTGGCAGCGCAGACCAGGAGGGAGCGTGGCTGTGAGGATCCTGCACGACGCGGGGCTGCTCGTTATGACTCCTGCGTGGCCCTGGGGATCAGCGCAGAAGTCGGAATCGGCACAGCCGCCCCCGTCACCCCGGTCTCTGGAGACACTGGTCTGTGGA
>PVHY01030596.1:0-13309 GCA_004024945.1 Uropsilus gracilis
TTTTTTTTTAAGATGAAAATCAAGGAGGATGGAGAGCAAGGCCGGTTGACTAAATAGGTTGAGGCCAGCTTGTAGAATGCTTGAATATCATGCTATTGTAAGTTGTGTTTTAACTGAAGGAAGAGAGAAATGGAGCAATCAAAAGAATAGGGTAAATGGAACAACATAATTGGGTATAACAGGAAGGGTTTCGCTCACCAGCAACTGACAGCTTGCTCAGATGGAATGATGGATGGGGCAGCAGACTGCCTAGAGCAACAAGGGTGACAGGGAATTGGGGCTCAGAATATAGCAGGGAGATGAGAAAGAGAGAGACCTGGAAGAAAGAACTGGATGACTTGATGGGTAAAATTCATCTGTGAAAAACTTTTTCAAGAGCTGATTCTCATTCATAAAGTATAATATTGCCAACCAGGTGCTTAAGAAATCTCTATAATGATATGTTGATCTTGTCAGCACCTGGAAGACTTGATTGACTCATTAAACCCCATTGCATGATATGATAGGAAGTCAGTCAAAATGTTGGGGTACTGAGGTAATTCGATATACTCAGCTTGCCTTGACTGATTTCTATTGATACTGAACCTTTCAGCTGTTGTCCTGTGACTGGGAGAGACATCACACAATAACTGGGGGGTATCAATGAAAATTTTGTAGTAATAGAGCTATCAGCAAATTGGAATTGAAAGACTATAGGTGCCCTCTGTATTTTTTTGTGAATTTTCAGGACTTCATAGAAAAGAAGAAAAATCCTCACTAACTGAATGTTGTGTTTGATACGTTATCAAGGTGTATGAATAGGATACATGTGATGAATTTTTGAGAGTACTTTATTTTGCCATGAGGTCTGAACTGGTAGTTTTGTCAGTTGTAGTCCTTTAAAGTTTCCATTTGATGTAGAAAGAATGGAATAAGATATTGTGTGTGAAAAGCCTTGTAAACATCAAAAGTTATTATAACACATTAGTACCATTTTTTGTTTGTGAGGCACTATCACGTGCCATGTCTAACACATATGTACTAGAAATTGTCAGTCTCTAACTTAAATACAAACAGAATTCATACTCCATATTTTAAAAATCAAGTTTATTTTTATTATAAAAGTAATGCCTGCTTTTTATAGATAATTTACTACATTAAAAAAAATAGACCCAAAATGTGATGTTCTGTCAGTCAAAGCCAACACATTCTGATGTGTTTTTCTTTTTGGATTTCCTGTGAAAATGTGTAGTTTGTTTGTTTTATAAAGGTGTAGTCATACTTTGTATAATTGAATTCTGACTTTTTCATTTGACATTGTACATAAGGATTTTTTCATACTATTTTAACCTTAAAGATCATTTTTAGAAACTTCATAAAATTTCAGCCATTGAGTATGTCATAGTTTGCTTATGAGTCTCATGAAAAATTTAAGGGCTTGTGATTTTTGTCATTATAATTTACTCTCATGTAAGATTATTTTAATTTATTCCTATGTTGGTATATAACTTTACAAGCACAAAATTCAGAATGAGGTGGGTAATTACAGAAAGGGTATGAAAAATGATGCTCAATATAGATCTGTCCTTGTTATCTTGATAATATACAATAATTTCTCTCCTAAATAGAATTACCTAGATTAAAGATTCACAGCTTGTAAGGGAATATATTATAAGCATTTGCCTTTGCAAGTCTTATGGCTTCTATATAAAAACAGCCATCAACTATATGTAAATGATAGGTGTGGACATTCCAGCACATATTTATGTATACAAATAAGCATTGGGCACTAGCTTGGCCCCTTGGTACTAGTTTGTTGACCCAGGCAACTGATTATGGCTCTGTTATCTACATGCTGAACATGTTGTACAGCAGGCAAGCTGAAACTCCAAACCAGACAGATATAATGTTGAGAGGTATAATATTTGTAAGATATAAAAAGACCTTGTTAGCATTTTCCATAAAAGATATTGGGGCATTATTCCTATCTTTATGTAACACATACTTAGATAGCTTTTTTATATGCCAGGTATACATTTTTAAGTGCTTTAAATGTATTTAAATGACACTAGTGAAACTGTAGACTTTATCTACTGTGAAGTTTACTCATTTATTCTCCAATTTCTTGAAAGTCCTACATCTCTTCTTTACTCAATACTCCAATGTGTTTATTTTTTTCTCTTCCCCTACCCCAAATCTATGCTGTTGTTAGAAGAGAATAGGATAAGTCTTTTACACCAAGTGTAGTGGTGGAAAGCATATGGAAATAGTATCTTCTGGCATGCTTTCCCATTAACCAGAGATTTGAAGCAATCTTTGTCCTTAGTTTTCATCTATAAAAGAGTAACTTGATCAGATGAATGGTTTTCATAGATCACTGTAAATCAGAATCACCTTGAGGATTTTTAAAATGTCTTCACTTTGTCACCCAATTGTACAATTGTATTCTGAGTACCTATGTTTTACCATCTTTGATAAGTTCTCTTAAAGAAATTGCAGCACTTTTCAATCTTGCTGTACATGATACTAAACTGGGAAGTTTATAGAAAGAGATAATTTGTTTTATTGATCTGGGTTATGGTCTGGGTACCAACTTTGTTTTCTTTTGTTTTCAAGCTTCCTTCGTCATTCTATTGGGTGATCACTGAGCTCTGCCTAAACTAGTCATTGTTTGAAGATGAGTCTTAAGAGTTTCCTGATGCAGTTTTTAACCCATTACCAAGAATCCTTAGTTACATAGGATGTTACTTCAACATACTACCAGGGAAGAAGTCATTTGAAGTTTTTCTGCTGGGTATATCTAAACTTTTCCAAATGATTTTTAGACTGCTCCATAACTTCTCAGGGCCAAATAAATTGCTCTGAAGAATATAAAATAAATCCAATATTAAGACTGCCTTAAAAAATCAATACAAATGTAGCATATTAAATAGTTATGTTTGTGTCCTGAGACCATATTAAAGAGCAGAATCTGTTGCCGATTGCTTAAAATGGAACCCAGTTAGAAGACTTGTGTGTTTTGGTTTTGTGTGTTTGAAACTAGAAGGTTCAGAGATTGATCTGTCAAAACCTAATTTATATACTACATTGGCATAAGAAAGGTACTATTCTGTGCTGGATATCAAACTGAAGAAAATAAAATTCTTGCCTTGAATAATTTATAATCTTACTTGATGATAAAATGTAAACATGAAACATAAGGTAGTAAATGACAAGTGCCAACTGTCAACATGAATTCCGAACAGCAAGGCTGATGTGTGCAAATGGTAATGAGAGATGGCTTAGATAGGACAGGGCTATATTCTGGAGACCATGTTGCTAGAACTAGGAGATGCAGGCTAGTCAAGCAGTATCCATGGACTAGGTTCTGGGAATCTGCCGTTTCAACATTTTTTCACTATTTATTTTGTGCATGAAACTTGAATACTGTAGATTCAGTAGATATGATGTGAGTTAGGTCTTAAAAGACTGAGGTTCTATAATGTAATACTCATTCCCATTTCTTGAATGTTAGGCAGTGTTTTTAATGGTTCAGTGTTGAACTGCCTTTCTCACCTTCATACACAAAGACAATGAGTTAGGCTTTTTGATTATTATCCCCTTTTAACAGATGAGGAAACTGAGGCACAGGAAACGTTAGCAGTTTATCAGGGTACACATGGTTGAGGTATAGATGGAGACAGTCTGACTCAGTGCCTATGTGCTTAACTTTTTCTCAAGCAAGATGGGAGAAGATACATATGAGCACATACATAGATCACATATAAAAAAAGTTCATATGACCTGGAGTTAAGTGATTTTACTTAAGTCTTTGTTAAAGGCCATAGAGAGAATTATGGTCTTATCCCTGACACAAGAAGGAAGTCAGCTGACCCTCCTGTGTTATTGAGGGTTGGAGGAGACACGAGTGGCTGATGCTACCTATGTGACCAATTTTGATATTATCACAGTGTGTGAACTCAGATTAAGCAACCAAATCAGAAAAATTTTTTTGTCCACCCCCTTTCCTCTTACAGACTGGAATCAGGTCAGCTATAGTAAAGATAAGGAGATTTGCTTCAGAGCGTAGACAATCACTACTTTGGAGGTTATTGTCAGCTGGTACAAATACTTTATTCTTGTTCATCATGAGAAGTAATGAGGGCCTGTACAGGTGGAATAGGAGCAGATGGTATGTGGGGCAGAGCTGCAGCTTGAGAGGAAGAGTAACTAGGATTCAATCAGCCCTGGCCGCAGGAGCCCCTTCTCAACAAATAAATTCACCAAAGGAGAGACAAAAACCAGTCAGTCTTAACAAGATAGTGGGCACATAAATCTCACGGGTTTGCGGGACCCTTCTATATTCCTGGGTCTTGTGATAGGTCTCTTAGATAAGCTACTCTCAGTGTTGAAGGACAGAGCAATTACAAGTTCACGTGGAATATGAAATTAGCCAGCAGGACATTTGGTGTTGGCTTACTTGATCTTACCTACTCAGGACACAGCAATAGGTATCTCTGTAGCATAGAAGTTATTTTTATTTTAGGATGATGAGATCAACAAATCATGGAATACCCACCATTAGAAAGATTATTTGTTCCTTACACTTTCCAAGGGAAGGAGGAACTCCACAGTATGGTGGGGTGGGGGGACATACAGAGAGGCACCAGGTAGGTCAGGAAGCAAAGGGAGCCAATGGAAATGGGGATCAGAGATTCATTGTAATTTTCAAAAAAAGGAATGGATGATCAAAGATAAACTGCTTTGGCATTATAAGTGAATAGTTGCAGCAGGATCTAGAGCTCAGGGGTATTGCTAGCTGCCTGATACCTGATGCTGGGGAGACTGGAACAGGGTAATATTGTCCTAGAGTGTAAAAACACAAAGGTGAATGAAAAGGATGTTGCATTGATTAAAACTAATCAATCACATGAATGGAGTGCTCCATATAGCAAATTGGTTGTTCTCTCTAGGACTTCACCTGCTATGGGAAGAGCATGCTCTCCAGGGGCAGGAGGACTCCAGATGTCAAGATACTAAAAAACAGGAGAACATGCATGCTCAGGTATGGGAGGTGGTGCTTTATGGTTAGGATCTAGTACCAACAGTAAAATGGGGTGTTGAGAATCACTGAACCTCTGAACACCAAGTAGAACATGGGTTTGAATAAGCTCTTGGTGTGTCTTGTATGAACACATGAAGGAAAAGGCACACTGACCACCCACCATTCACATTTCATGCAACTGGGCTGTTCTTTCCTTTTCCTTGAATAGCATACTTTTGGAAGAACTTGGATAAACTCCAGACATCTAATTTCATCCTACTGTATGCTCCAAACTGTCACTGCTTGATTTTTCTGATGATAAGCATTTATTTTGAATACTAGAGACCTGATGCAATCTGGCTTGTTTTGATCACAATACAGTTTATTAATTTCAGACAGCAATTTTTAAGTTCTGTAAAATTACCGAGTTTCTGAAAAAGTCACATTTTTGTGTATAATATGCTGCTGTATTATTAGAGGAAAAATAGTTAGGATGTTATTTACAAACTTGTGAATCCTCCTGTAACTCAGAACATGTTGTTTGAGAATATCAGTTATTTTCTATCTATAACTTAACTACTGAGATACAGCAACGATCATTTTGTGAAATAAACTACAGGTATTGCTATATGGGATTCCTTCTAGAAATTCTATCTTGAATTATATTTCAAAGAAATGCATGCATTGTATAAGATATTGGCTAATAAAATAAACCATAAAGGTTATTACATATCTAAAAATTTGAAATCTGCCACTTCAGATATAAAATAATTTTATAGAAAACTGAATCACTCCATGGGTATAGCTTTTTGTGTCTTATATTTTTCATTTAGTATGTCATGAGTATAGTTTCATATCTAAAAATAGTTACTGCATGATAATGGCAAATATTTTATGTTTACACTAATATTTAATCACTGCCCTATTTTAGGGTTTTTAAGTTATTAAATATATTAATTTCCTTAGGTTAACTTACTAGAACTGGGAATTAAGAGTCAAAGAAAATTCATATTTTCAATTCTTTTAATACATGAGACAAAATTTGACTTCCAGAGAAACCGATGTAATTTTCACTCTTTTTACAAATATGAAAGTATCATTTTTGGAGACAAGAGGTTATTCCTTATTTTATTTTACATTTCTACTATTGCTTGTGAGTTCTACTGTTTTTGTCATATGCCTGTTATTAGCTTGTACTAGTTCTTCAGTATGAAACTGTCTACAAACCTTTTTATCTTCAGTTAGGTTTATATAGTCTATTTCCTAGAACTAACTCTAACACACTAACTACAACAAATACCTTGCATTTGTTCAGTTGACCTATCTCTGCCAAGATCTCCATGCATGGTCACATGCTCTGACATGCATGTTCGGGGTGTCCCCCTTCTGTTTTAGGGGTTTTCCCAAGCCTAGTACCTAATTGAACAGAGGAGCTCAGTTCACACCAAATAGAAGGTGGGAGGCAATGCTCCAGCCTCATTATATTGAATGGTTCGTTGGTGTGGTATAGTACACACTATGATACTTTGTAAAAACTTCCATTCAGCGTTCTTTCTGGATGCTTCATCTCCGGCTTTCACTTTAAAATATTTTTATGGCTATAGCAGACATACTTCACTGAGATTTGATTATCACTTGCTGACTCAGCTTCCTCAATAAAGTTAAAACGATTGGTTTTATCAGACTGAATCATGCTCTGACTTAGGTGGTTAATCTGTGGTCTTCCATGACACCGTACAAGTCAGTGACTGAATTAGATGCACTGAAACCTCTATATAATATGAAGAGATTTGGTGTCAAAGATAAGTTTGAGATGTAGTTTTTGTAACCTAACCATTTTGTACACTCGTTGTTTATCCTCTGGTAATGTGCTTAATCTCTCCAAATCTGACTTTTCTCAGGTAGTACTAGAGATGTACAATGATCTTTCCTGAGGAAGGAGTAATTAGGGAATCCATGAAATGTCAGATATAATATGTAGTTGGGCATCTGACTTAAAATGTATGAATCCATAAAAGAGAGCATTTTAGAACATCTACACAACAATTTTTCTTTCCCCCCCATATCATATGTATATTTTTACTTCTCTACAGCATCATTTAAGCCATCATACAAAGTAACCTTTCATTCATTTAAGAAAAGATTCTCATAGAAACGCCACATTCCCTTTAAGATACTTACCCACTTGATGTCCTATACCTATTCATAATAGCATTTCTCCCAAGGATTAGCGTATAGTTCTGTTTTTAGTAACTTTTTTCTATTTCTCCTGTATTGACCTATAAATTACATGTCATAAAATTTTACCCATTTTGTCCATACAGCTCAGTGATTTTAGTGAGTAAATGTTCATGGAATGATGCTTTCAAATGATATAGATGCTTCTATTGCCTTCCCAGATCATCCCAGATTCCTTTAGATAGATCTGTGAGGCTACCTCCCAGCTTTGGTAACATTTGCTGCTAACAGCTGGCACTTGTGACCTTGAGAGTTATGCCTGGATACTGGAGACACCTTGTATCTATGGGAAATAGGAAGTGTTTGGGAATTTATGTCATCCTAATCCTGAAATTTAGACCATCTGAGCTAGCAAGCTAGCAGTAGTGTTAGTGCCAGCCTCCAGCTCCTTCATCTCAAGGTAGGGCAAACTCTGAGTTGTGATTCATATTCCATAGCCACCCATAGGGTCAACCCTGAGATCAAAATATGCTTGATTCCTTCAACTTCTTTACCTGATTTCCTGTCTCCGCTGCTTTATACTGGGGCATATAGTTAATATTCATGCTACTTAAACCCTTGGCTGTGGCTAAGCCTGAGGGAGAACATGTCCCCAGCAGAAGACCCAAGGTCAGAGCTTGCCAGAGCCCTGGGAGGATTTATGTCCATGGATGGAAATTGTAGGCCATCATCACAGCAGACCCGGAAGCAAAGTTGAGGTCAAATTCAAACATGGCATCCTGAAGTGGATGATCATAGGGAGCAATGGGAGGACCAGGCTCTGCAACTGACAATGTGAATTGTTCTCTGTACTGGAACGCAGGGCCACTGCCACTGCGTGTCTTCAGGTTCTGCCTCCTTTCCCCAAATTTGTTACTTTTGTCCTCAGGCTCAGGCTCTGCTGATGTAGGTATAATCACAAAATAATTACTCAGCTCTTATCTGCCTAGACACAACTTGTGTTTGTATTTGGGTCTCCTCTCAAGAACACATTTGGACAATCTGGGGAAGGAGGTGGGAGACCTCTTTCATTGATGTGCTCTTCCATCCTCTCCAGACTGTGCTCTCTGACTGTGCGTGACCTTTAGTATTACCAAGTTTCAGATGGCTTAGGAGAAATCTGTGAGCTATTGTTCTACCTTATTTTATGAGCTAGAGTGGAAGAGGAAGAATACTTCTGGGAGAAACACACCCATGAGGGAGATGGACACGGTAGTTTGGGCCCCTGCCATCTCCTATAACTCATGAGGTTATCTGAGTATCTCAGGAGGGGTCATTTAAGACAAAGTTGGTTTAAGAGGTTCTGATAACACAGTGAGAAAGAATTTGCTTTTAAAGCAATGCCAATGAGATCGGATGAGTGGGTGTTTAAGGAGTTAGGGTACAGTTTTAGACATACATAATCATGGGGAAGAACTAGTGCTATCACCTTTTCACTACTTTTCTATCTGTTGAGTTGTACTCAACAGTGATTTAACTGGAGTTGATACCTTAGGGAGTTTATATTTTTGATACTTTGCAATGTTTTGTTTGCACTTGACAACTATGCATCACATCCTTATTATTATTAGTGTAAAAGTAGCAACTTGTGTTTTTACATTATCAACATTAGCGTTAGAGACTTGTCTGACTTGTCAGATAGTAATCACTTGTAAGGATTTATCAACCATAGTTTCAATTAATAACCAATCCTTGTTAGCTTAATTGGACCTCTTCTTTTAAAAAAATAAAATGTCTTGTTATGAATTCTTAGGATATTTAATGGGGAAAGGTGAATCAGATGTAACTCCGCAATACTGACAATGGCATTCTACTGTCTAGACCATTGTTTTTACCATTCTAAAGGAGTCTGTGTGGGTATTGGGGAGTGAGTGTCAGTGATGGATACTAGGATGATAAATCACATGTCAGTGCTGGTTTGGATGGCAGATTCTAATAAAGAAAACCAACCTGACACTCACCAATTGTTTGGGCAGTGTCTTCCCAGGTATTTTCCCTGCTGGGCTCCAGATTACTGAGTACTAACTACTCCAGCTCGAAATGCTGACAGGAGACGGTCATTCTTCTTGCCTGTATGGTCAGGGCCTGAGATGACACCTTAATAGGCGGGGGCTCAGCAGTTATGAGACAGTCAGTGTTCTCTGAATACCAGTTCTCCTTTCTGTGTCACATATCTTTCTGGAGTCCACAGATAGTGTTGTGAGGGGGCAGACATTCCTGACAGGGTCAGAGCTGAGAGGAGTGAGAGAATGTATCTTGTCATTGCAGTTGTACAAATAAAGTCTTGAAATGCCCATGTCCTCATTAGTGGCACAGAATGAGAGAAGCTCCCAGCTGCTTCCCTGAAGCCTTGGCACTGCCCTCTTCCAATGACAGGGGTTACTCGTTTAGTTGTGTTGTTGTCTGTGAAAGACCGTGGTTCTCTGTCCAATGGCATCTACTCTGTTGATGTGATTATTGCCCTGTGTTCTTCTTGGCCGTCATTGTCTGAGCTTCTGAAGGGTGCTCAGAAAAGAACATAGGCAAAACAGAAGAAATAGCATGTTTTTGAAAGTCAGAGAAAAGTGGAGGGAGTCTATATTTTTGGTACCTCCTATGTTGCATATTCTGTCAGTGTTTGACTTCTGTTAACTCATCTGGTCTTCATAAGAGTGAAACACCTTTTCACTCTTATTATAGGTGAATGAACCATTATAAGTCCCTTGTCCATGACCCTACTACTCCAGGTCTTATTGAACATAGATCTTTTGCATATTCACTATTCCCTGATATTTCCTCTATTTGTTTGATAGAGTTTCCTAAAGAGTTCCCTACCTGATAACCCAGGCAGCTCTATAGTGAGAAGCTTTGCACTGCAGTGTACAGCAAAATAACCTAGACTTGAAGACTTGGGTTGGAATTCCTGTTCAGAATTAAAAATGTGACACTGGGGGAGATAAATCTTAAAGCAATGGGCACATCTAAAATAATCCAGAATTTAAAACTACCATTTGCATGGTAGTTTGAGTAAATCTGTTATCATTTTTAGTTCCAGGGACATCACCTGTGAAATGAGGCTAGCTTTATTCTTGCACAAACTGAAGTTTGGAGATGCTGTCTTGCTTAGCCCTTAGCTTTCAGGAGAACTGCTGAGTGAAATTGCTGAAATGCCAACTTTCTCATTCTCCCTCTTCATATGTGACATGTCTTAAATAACCAGTGACCCCATCACCTCTTTCTTTGTCCTACAAAAATTTAATTTTGTCTTTTGTTTATATTTAATCACTATTAGTATGATGCTGGACTTCAGTTCCTTTTTATAATATAGAAAATAATGTTATCTTTGCAGTGTGCAAATAAAGGGAGATAAAACAACTGAAAACATTGTAAGCAAACTTTTAAAAAAATCTTTAAACATAATATCTCAACAAAACCTTCCAACAAAACTAAATTTTATGTCACTATTACTAGTAAGGATAAGGTCTAGCAGACATAACTTGGGAAAATTCCATGTTAGGATTAGAGTAGTGCTTACCAGTAATAAAAATAAGAAGCAGCTATAAATATGTGCCACCCAATATATTTCAAATGCAATGCAAATTGAAATTGTGGGAATTGTGGTTCTAACTCTAGGAAGTCCATTCAAATTTGACTTCCAAGGATTTGATTGGGGTTCCTTGTGATAAAGGAGCTTCTTCATTGGGCCAGGAGTTCTTTTGGGTAGCCAGTCCTTCCTAGTTAATTCAATACCATGTGTAAGACTGAATGTTAGAAGTCACTATTTTGATGTTAGACAGAATCATCAAAAGCTGAATAATGGCAAACCAAAAATGTTCCCTCTGTGCTGGGTTTTGTTTCAGTGTGTCATGTGTTACTCCAATTCCTTTTCGGACAGCCTCATAAGGTAGATATTGAGATTTGGTCTCTTTTTCCAGGAGAGGACAGTGAAAAATTGATGTTACTTGCTCAAAGTTGTATTGGTTGTGAGGCAAGACTTGATTCAAGTAACCACTGTGTGTGGTATTAACACTTTGCTCTTCTGGATTTGGATAGATTATTCTAATTTTTTATTTTTAATTCTGATCAATAGGCAATATAGCTTAGGAAAACCGAAGAAAGCAATACTTAAGAGTGGGTCATTTCTCTTGAAAAAACTTGTAATACAATATTAAATTCTTCCTTTGTTCATCCATATCAAAGAGTTTTCTGAATAAATACAGGACCATAATCTCTTTTTCATCATGCCAAAATCCGAAATATAAAACCTAAAAATATACAAACCACAAATTTGTGATAAAATCATTTGTAATTCAAATGTGACCTGAACCTGAGGGAGATTATTTATAGTTTTTATACCGCTTAGTATTAACATGCATATATTTTGCTGTAGAAATTGTATTAAGGTGTGATAATGTGTTTCTGTCCCAAATTGAACTTGGTATAGTAAATACTATATTGTATATAAATGGTATTTTCTTTCTAAAATTTGAAATTCAGAATCTGAAACATAGGTGGTTCAAGTTGTTCAGAAAAGGACCAGTGAATTTGTGAAAAAAGCATGAATAATCTACCTGAAAGTATTCACTGCTTCCTGTGCGATGCTGGGAGGCTGTTGTATTCCCTGTCCTGGCCTGCAGAGGTGTGGCTAGACTGCAGGTCACCAACAAACTCCTATGAGGGAGGGACACTTACACTCCACCACACCACAATTCCCAGCCACAAACCCTGGGTTCCAGATTGAGATGGCAGATTGGAGATATTGGTAATGTCTGCAATAAAGTTGAAATGACTTCCTAGGAGTTCTTATTCTTTGTGCACACAAAGTCATCTGTAAATCATTTGTTCTATATCTTTATTAGGAGATGATGTCCACCTTAGGGTTAGGGTTTTATAATTTGGATTTGTCCTTTTTGAAAATTGGTACATTTATCTCTTAACTGAATTATTTCCTCTTCCTGTTCCCATCTAACCTCAGTACTGTCTTGCCTCTTATTCCCTCCTATCTGCATTCCACAATCTAAAAAGAATTGAAAATATACCCTCTCCTAAGGGGCCAGATGAATTCTGGGCTGTAGAAATAAGGAAGCATGTACTGTGGGAACAGACCAGGGGCAGGAGGTAGGAAGTTTAGCAGAGAATGAAGAGAATCTTACCCTTGCCCACACACCCTCTCAGCCTCCTGTCTTTTCAGGTAATTGCCTAAGTTTCCTTCTCCAGACTGGAAATGACAGTGGCAGAGACTGATCAGAGAAAGAAACTGAGTAAAAAAGAAATTAGCAAATACCCATTTGAGAAAAATTATTCATAGTAAAAGATAGATGAGGCAAGGTTTGAGTTTCCACAGAGAAGCCTGAGTACTGAGTTTCTCTGAATCTTTCAGTCAAGATTCTGGGGGAGTATATTCAGTCTCCTCTCCACTGCTCTTGTCTCCTTTATACCAGGACATGGGCATCTCGATCTCAGTGAGTCCTACATGATGTGCGTGTAGTCTCTCTCTAAGGACTGGTTGACTTTTTTCAGTCTTGTTTGTAGTTGGGGTCCCTCTACCTTGCTGCATACCCAAGCTAGTGTGCAGACCTGTGTCTTTGACTCCTGACTTTAATGTCTTGCACAAAGCATGAGGCACTATTAGGCACCTCTATCTGAATTATGATATGTTGGCTCTGCATACCTTTGGGTAGAAAGACATTGGGGATAGTATTTCATGAGATCTCATAAGATTAGCAGTCTGTTGGCTCCATGTATTTTGATGAGCGTAACTACTACTTAAACATTGTGAAGTAAGAATGAGCGTAAATACTAAGCTTAGGAGATGATGTTTGAGTTCATTTTTCCATATGACTCTTTAGGTACAGACTGGCTTCCCTATGTAGTGCTTTGGAAACATGGATCCCAGGCTTTTAACTGAATTAATAATCTCAAAAGAAGATGGTGATCTTGTTAGGAGGTTGTGGCCTCCAGTACTGGTGTTGATGTGCTAAAATAGCTATTGTTAGCATTGGTGGGTGGGGACTTGGAGAAGGGAAGTTAAGCCTTCTCGGGAGAAAAGAGGATTAAAAGATCAGGGAGGGGACAGAGATAAAGACAGGGAAAGAGACAGAACAGAACAGA
>PVHY01030597.1:0-13307 GCA_004024945.1 Uropsilus gracilis
AAAAAAAAAAAAGAAATTGCTTCTACTGTCTATTTTAATGCTAACATTTAACAGTCAAAGCAGTCATAGTGAGGAAAATCCAGGAGCTTAACAGTGAAAACAGAAGTTCTGCCTATAGACTGGGGAGCTCCTCTCTTGAGGACCCCTGACCCTCATGGGTACCCTGATGCCTCCCAACCTGCACAGTCACCAGTGCCTTAATTCCTCTTTCTCCTTGAATAAATCAAGACATCATTGTGTGTACTCGTCTTTGACTTGGGTTGTTAATATAGTTCTTGGAAGTTTTTAATATAATTTGACCTCACTCTATTGTGATTAAAATATCTGGTGAAAATAAATATGCTTGGTAAAAAAATAGCACAGGAGAGCTTTGCATGGAAAGCCACATTCGCATCTCAGACCCCATGAGTCCTCAGCCACCCCAGAGGTCACCACCTCTGCCAATTATACTTTCAGCCCTACTGGAATCCCAGAGCTCTTGATTTTAAATGTAAAAGCTCATTTTTTAAAATGTATAGCATTGGATAACATCCATTAATTCCCTGATATGAAAGATGAATACTTGTCTCACACACTTTGAGTCTTATTAGTTGATTACATTTCTTCACTATTTAAGGTGTTAATATAGGATTTAAAAAAATTATTTCAACTCCTATCACTTTTTTCTACACAGCTAATCCACCCTTCTAAACACCATGGCCACAAGTTCACTTCTGACTTAAAGGACCATCACCTCTTATTTCAGAACATTCTCCTCATACCAGGAGACCTTCCCGTCCCTTGTTCCCCGAGGCCACCCCACTGGGAGACAACTGTCTGCTCTCTGCCTCTGTGAAATGCTTACTCTGGGCATTCTGCGTTGATGGAGTCACATGCTAAATGGTAAAAGGGGGTTCCACCGACCCCACCATGCTTTCCAAGTGTACTTGTGTTCCTTTCCTTTCACAGTCAAGTAACATTCTATTTTGTGTTTCCATCCACCAGGTGATACTTTGGTCTTTCTACTTAGGGTATTTTGAATATTGACACAGATATTCATGTATGTTTTCTTTTTTTGGTGGGTACATATTTTTAGGTATATTTCTGGAAGACAGATCACCAGTGGTAGCCTCATAGGGCAACAGCATTTGGGACCCATGGGATGAGGAAGGTCACTCAAAGTCCAAGTTGACTGAAGCAATGAGAAAACCCAGAGCAGTTGTGTCCTGAGAAGCCCTCAGGTCGAGGAGTTGCACCCTAATTCAAGGGCACCTTGTGTTTAGTAGAATGGAGAGACGGATAAAGGTTACAGAAGTGGGGCTGAATACAGGACCTCCCATGTGTGGGGTGTGGATTCGGGAATGGACATCATCTGGCACAAGCTGGGGTCCAGAGAGCTGGGCTGTGATCTGGAAGCACCAGTGCTCTGCTAACTGAAGCCTGTTGTCTCTAGTCTCTATTCCTGCCTGACTCTGTTAATCTTTACAAATGAGGGATGATGGCTACTCTTGCTGATCTGGTCAGGATGCCTGTGCTTGTGTTCAAAGGATGCTGGCATCCCCGTGTATTCCTACTGTCAGGGCCATTGACCTGGGGAGAGACTCCTACCTGCCTGTGTGCTCAAATGACCTGCAAGAACTCCTAGCACTGAGACTTTAAGTCCTGAGAATAAGGAGGGCCAGGGATTTCACACTGGTGAAATTCTACATCTAACTTTTTAATTTTAAACCAAATGGTCAAAACAGTTTGGAAAAGTGCTAAACTGCTTTCCAACTTACTACACTGCTTTACCTCCCACCAGCCACATCTGAGGATTCCACTTCTTCTCCATGTTCCTTGACACTGGCTCTTATCTGTCATTTGGTTATGCTGTGGGCTGTGAAGTAGCATCTCATGAGGGTTTTGATTTATACTGCCCTGAGTACAAGTGCTATTGAGGTATTTTTCATGTCATATTGGCCATTTGTATATTTTCTATGGAGAAATGTCTATGTAAACATTTTCCCTATGTTTAAGTTGAGTTGCCTTTTCTTTGTTGAGTTAGAAGACTTTCATCTATATACAGTTTTAATGTATTTTGGTCTTGCATATCACTGGATATACAAGAAAGCACTGAAAAGTCATGTAGACTCATGCCTCTGTTCTTCTGAGAGTAATATGGTTTTCTCTTTCCCATTCAGACCTTGGTTCCTCTGAGTTGATCTGTGTTTATGGTGTGAGGTAAGGGTCCTACTTCATTCTTTTTGTCACTGTTCTAACACAGCTTTTGTTGAAAATACCATTGTTCCCATTGAACTGTCTTGGCACCTTTGGTAAAAACCAATGGGCAGAAGTGTGTGAGTTTATTTCTAATTCTATTCCTTTGATTTTCATATCTGCTCTGTCCTGCTATGTTCCTTTAACAACATGGACTAGAGATATTCACCTATCAAGATGTGAAGCCTTTTCATTCTGTTTCTGTGTAACATGGATTGAACTTTCTTGGATGTATGAAACTTCAATGTGGCCTGTTTTTCATGGACAATAATTTTATAATATCCTTTTTGTTGAAATGATTATGCATCTTTTAAACCGTGTGTGAGTAAACTAGAATTCTCATACTCACCTATTCAACAAATTACCAAAATAGATTTGATTGAGCTTTGTACTGAGCTGATAGGGGTAGGCTGTGTCCAGTGATCTGAGTTCAAGTTTTTGCTTGATTTTTAGATTAGGCTTCCCTTATGGACTGAAATGTGTTCATTCCCAGTAACCTAATTGGTTTCTTACTCCTCAGATGATCTAGTGGGGTCAGGCAGGTCTTAGCTCATAGGACTGCTCACCTTCAGGCTCACCTGAAGCATCTGTAGAATTCTGCAGCATTCTTCCCCATGCAACTGGTATGACTTCTCCTCCTGCTCCCACTTCCTGAGCATTTCACGTCTCTCACACCCAGCTCATGATGTGGACATGTCTCCTTGTCAGTTCACACTGGAGGAACCAAAGCCCTGTCAGTTTCTGTACGCTTCAGGAAAGCAGAGCTGTGGCCCAGGTTTTCTGCCTGGAGAGCAAACACTTGTGCCAGTCCTCTGATGCCCAGGCTGGCAGTCACTGTCACACTGCTTTCCTTCAGTCTGGAGCCCTGGGGACTTGGAGAGCTCCCCCCATCCACCATAAAACACTCAGATCTGACGGTGGCACTGGCTGCAAGCCAGGAAAGTCTTCACTCCACCTTGGGCCTGTGTCTTGTTAGCCTGCTGTGTCAGTGTAGTTTTTAGACCCAGTCAGGGCACCTAAGAGGTTGCAGGGTGTCCCCTGCCCTGCATGCCATGGAGGGCAGGTTGGGGGGTGCCCAGGTTCAAGTTAAGAGGATATATCTTGTTCATTTTTGACTCAACTTCACATCACTTCACTGCAGAACACAACCTAGTTCACTGGACCAGTGTTGTCTGTCTTGTTGTTTGGCAGCCAACCATGAAGGGTAAAGCACAGAGGCCCAGAGCCCCACTGGGCAGCTGTGCTGGGCCCTTGGTCCATATCTTCCCTTCCTCCCTGCTCAGTGCTGGGTTTGCTTTCCAGACCTTTTTGAGAGGGGGCCTCTGAGGTTACTGTCTTCCTAGGCTCCTTTAAATCTGTGCCAGCCGGTCTGGTGAGAGCTGGTCTGGGAGAGGTTCTCGGCAAGATCTGTGTCCAACTCTGGACTGTGGGTATCTAGGGAACATGCTGGGCACAATAACCTAAGAAGGAGAAGTCAGAGTGTGGGGGTAGCCAAGACCCCAGTGCAGGCTGCTTTATAGCACATGCTCAGAACAAGTGGGTGTGGGGTGTCCCATTATGGGGAGTTGCCCCAGGTGGGGACATTGTTGCTTCTGTGGCCAGGGTGTAGGGAGACAGCCAGGAGGGGTTCTCAGGGACATGTGGCTGCCGGGAGAGCTTCAGGGAGGAGATAACAACTCGGCTTTCCCCTTAACAGGTTTCAGATGGTGACAAAGTTGCATTGATGGAGAATAAATGAACTATTCCCTCAATAGTTGTTTCTTGCTTCAGTCTCTGATCTTCCCTCACTTACCCAGAGTGAAGCAAAGGAACTTTAAAGAATCAAAAACTAAAGGTGATACTTATGCTGACACTTTGTCTCAGGCATCCAATGTGTCCTCTCTTGTGTGCTCCTGTTCGGGAGCCACTGGGGATGAATTGACAGGGACTCTTTCCAGTCCCCACATATGCCTGGCCTGGAAGAGAGTGTCCCTGCTCTCTTACCCTTGAGAAACTGAGCCAAATGTTCTTCCATAGAATAGCTGCTCAAGTAATTTTAATATTTTTGGGGCAAATGCTTCTAACTATTTCAGTCAGGATTTTGATGAGAATGCCCTTCCCAGAAGGACCTTGTTCTGGGTTTCAGCAGCCCCAGACTCAGTGGTGGAGTCATCCGTCTTTCTAGCAAATGGGGGGTGGGGTGGGGTGGGCAGAATCTTAGTCTTGGTGGGGTGCCTGTGGGAGTGGTGCAGGCATATTCTGGAACCAGGACCTATGAAGCCTCCCAGGCACCAGCATGCGAGTGGAAATGCGCAGAGAAAACGTCTACCAATTAAAATTTCCTTACTTTATAATCATAACAATGATGAAACTTCCATGGTGTTGAGTCAAACAAGACAAGCTGCCTGAGTTGGCAGAGCAGGGACCCTCATTAGCTACTAGGACCCACATTTTCACCATAACCTGGCTGCAGATGTGTTGGTTGAGACAGTGATGTTATATGGAGACTAATTTTTAAATGTGACCAGATTTGCATATTGTTTTGCACCTTGAGTCTTCTCGCCCCCCAACCCCCATTGCCTCTGCCCTGCTGGGAAGGACTGAGAGGTATCATCGTCATGGTTATCTATGCAGCTCAGATGCTATTCCCGAGGACGTTACATGGCCAGGGAGCAGATGTGTCATGACTTTACTCATCCAGCCCAGTACCAACAGACACCCAAATAGCCTTCAGTTTTCTTACTATTTCAAAACACAACAGTAACATTCCTTTTATTAAAAAAAAAAAAAAACAAGTTTACGGAGGTAACACTGATTTGCAGCTCTGTGTGCTTTAGGGGAGCAGGCTCACACCTGTCCAAATGTGTTTTGGCACTTCATGCCCCCTGCAGGTCACTCAGTGCCTGCCACACATCTGCTGCCCACTCCCCATCCCTCCATCCCTCCACCCCTCCACCCTCAATCCCCCCATTCTGCATGGCGGGCTCCTGGACTGGGAGCGCCCACGGACATCAGGGACACTGTGAATGATTATCTGTGGGCGCGTTGCAGAAAGCCTCTGTCGTTCTTGTAAACTCCTCTTTCAGATGAAACTTGGAAACATTTCTGTCAGGTCTTTATCATCTTCCTCCTGTTGTAATGATGTTTTTGATTCTAAGTGAGTGGAGGTTTTGAATTAATTTGGGCAGAATTGCTATAGAGCTCTTAAAATATGCAGTCTTTGTTGTATTCCATTGCCTGCTTGAATAGACAGTCTCTGTCGGATGTGTAAAGAGATGTGTGTGGATGTGCGTGGATGGGTGTTTGGATTAGCTCATAGCGAGCTATTGCTTTTTTATGTTAATCTTACGTTCAACTACTTCATTGAACTCTTGGGTTTTAATAAAGTTTTACTTGTTCCCTCTAGATGTTTAGATAATCATCTCATATATTAAAAAATGACAGTTTAGTTTGCCTTTCCAATGTTTTTTTTATAGCTTTTTAAAATTTTCTTGCCACTGAAGGCTTATAAGATGAATGACTTGCTCTATTACCAGCAACGAGATAGCTTTAGAGATTGCTTTTTATCCACATGCTGCTTTTGCCTGTTTTTGTCCAGTAGAAATGTTCAGAAAGTTGTTTTCCCCTTTGTTCTAAAATAGTTTAAAATGAAAAAAACCTATTTGCCTTGAGATCTCAAAAGACTCTACCTTAATATTTTGTGCTTTAAGAGCATAGATTATTTCATTTTCTCATCATTAGTGACATGTTTATGTTTTTCTTCCTCTTTTTGAGTACATAAATGTCAGAAAAGAGTATTTTCCTATTGCATCATGTTTTCAACAGTACTGGTAGAAAGTTGTAAATTGTATTAATATTTTCATAACTTAAACATTTTCTCTGAAAACGAATTTACCACCTGGAAATTCCATTGCTTATCACTTCAGTAGTTATTTACTTTCATGTTCTTTTTTATATAAAATATAGAAAATTTTTCACACTCTGAAAAGGCAAAATCATCCCATTTTAATAAATGCATATACTTTACTTTAAAACTCCCCCATCACTGAAATTAGTTGCTGGTATTTTTTTGCCATTAGAGGCATTCTTAATAATAAAATCTTTGCATATGTTGTTGATGCTTGTGCATGTTTCTTTAGAATTAATTAACTGCTTTGATGTATTATTATGTGAAAGAGAAGGGATTATCGACTCCTGGACTTTTCGTATATTTGGACATTTTGACTTCTAAAAATCTTGCTATATTTTACTCTCCTACCATTGTTCGAGCTTCTATTTCCCTTCATTCTCGACAAATCTTCTCTACGTCTCGGCCAATCTGGAAGTGAGACCTTGTCAGGCAATGTCCTTGTGTAATGCAGAGGTGGTAGGTTTGGGGGCATGTCTCATGTGGAGGGGGTAGAAGGAGTGTCTCAGTAACTGTATTTCCCAGGTCAGACAGCCCTTCTGTACCTTTTAAAACTCAGACACAGGGATTTGTTTTTATTGCAAACTTAAAACACTCAATTATTGTATCATCTTTATTGATGTGATGAATTAGACCATACTCTTCATTATTAAACCATTTTAGAATGTAATAAAGCAAATTAATTAGAGTAGATCAATAAGTATTTGTTTGGTAAACTTTGTTGAATCAATCATGAGCTTTTATAGAATGTTGGATTTCATTTGCTTGTAAATGATTTAGGATTATAAAATCAATACTACATAAAGAGACTGAACCGTACTTTGAAGCTTTAAGATTCTTTATTTTTAGAGCAGTTTTAGGTTCACAGTAGAACTGAGAGGTAAGCATATGGATTCTCCACCTACCTCTGCCCACCCCACATTACACAGCCCCCAGAGGCCAGCTTCACGCACAGAGGATGATGAGTCCACACAGACCCACATCCCCACCTAGGCCTGCACTTTGCATCAGGAGGACCATACTTACTGGGGTAACTTCTTTCGATTTGGGTGAATATCACACAGACATCACCATCTTGGTGTCATGCAGAGTTGTGACTGCCTGCTAACCCTCTGTGTTCTGCCTGTTCATCCTCCCTGGCACCCCCAACTCCCTGATCTTTAAACTGTACCTTTCCCAGGATGTCATCAGGTGGCAGTCACAGGTATGCAAACCTGGGGAAGCGGGGGAGGGGGGCAAGGGCTCTATCCCTCCCTGACGTGTGTGGGAGGCTCCTTCTTAGAGGTTTGTGGTCAGCACCTGGCTTCTTTATAGTGCTGAGTAGTACCCCCTGTCTACACTGCAGTCCAGTCAGCCATTCACCTACTGAGGCTAGCTTGGCAATTTCCAGGTTTCAGCAAAGGTAACCACAGGTACTTGGCCATCTGTGTGCAGGTTTGAGGTAGACATACATCTTGAACTCCCTTGGGTAGGTACCAAGAAGCATGAAGTCTGGATCCTGTAGTCAGAGGAGGTCTGGCCTGCAAAAATGGCTAGGCTGTTTTCCTCCTTCACATACTCCCTGCCATGTCCAGTCAGGCCTGGCTCTTCACCTGCTGTCCTCGGTTACTTCCTTGGCCTCCTCTTGCTCTTGGGAGAATGACCTCTGCCAGTCCTTGGATGGCAGATTTTAACTTTGCTTTCAAAATAATTCTTCATATCTTATTATTTTTTTGTTAAATTTTGGAGTACCACCTGACCATATTTTGTAAGCCTGCTGTCATTTTAAGAAGTTGATCATCTGTTTTCATTTCTAAAGTTCTTGTTTTCTGACAGCTTCACTAAATAACAAGCTGATTTATCTGGTGAGTGTTGCACCTTTTCAAGTCTGGTGAAATATTAATTAAGGTGGTTGGTTTTGTTGTTGGTGCTGTCTGGATTTCCCCAATCCAGAGTTTGCTGCTCTTTCTCCCAGGTCACGGGTTCCCTTGCCTGCCTGATGCCTGTTTACCTTGAATTGGTGATCCTTGCTAGTTCTGAGTTCCTGCAGGAGGGCCTGCATACACCAGCCTTTGCTAGCCCCTCCTCTGTGCTGGGCTACAACCACCATCTCCTGGCTCTGTCTTCATGATCACAGTGTGTGGACATGCTGCCAGCCAGATACAGGGGCTTGTCACAGGCTCCTTCAGGCTCCTGCAGGCGCCCAGCCTGGATCACCTCGGTCTGGCGTCCCATTGTCTCCAGATTTCTTTAGGCCTGGGACTCCTTGGATGCAGGGAGATGGTGCTGGGCACCCAGCAGGGAAAGGGGCCTAATCCAACCTTTCTGCTATCTTGCAGAAGCCCCTGGGTCTTAACACACTGCCAGCTCCATGGAGTTCCTCAGCTGGTCACACGTTTTGTTTTTTGGCCCCTTTAAGAAATGTTTAGGCCTATCTGTGCTTGCTTTCATTTCTCTCAAGGTTTTGATGTTAACTTGGCAGCTGGTTTTTACTGTTCAGTGGCTCCTAGTTTAATGCCTATGCCCAGCTCCCCAGAAAGTACTATTCCTTGCAGAGAGTACACAGTGCCAGCCATGAAGACCAGTCACCTTGACTTCAGGTGATATAGGGGATTAAACTTTGGCCAGGACAGTTCCCAGTTATTTACTGGTCATGAAAGAAAGACACTAGTCACAGGTTAAAGTTAATCACCGGAGAAGTTCCAATTTTATTGAGTTTGGAGCATACTTATATAGAGGGGCAAAAAGGGTCTGGAAACCCCAGGCGTGGTGATTGGAAAGGTGTTGACGGGAGTGTCTTGTGCAGATGTGGCTATGGCTGATTGGGTGAGGTGTTGGTGCCAACAGGAACATGGTGAGTACCAGAAAAGGAGTCCGGTGGGCACCATGTTGTTCCTGCTAGGGGACAGCAACCTTATAGGTCACTGTCTGGGTTCTGCCACCTACACACACAATTGCAGGACCACTCAGGGTCAGGGAACAACAATAAGATCTATTTAACAAAAAAGGGAAACAAAGAGTTGCTGAGGCCACAAGTGACCAGTTATCTCACCTCAATCACTGTCCAGTGTTTTAAAGTCCTGAACAGAAGGCCTCCAAGATGGGATCCTCCTCCATGGTGTCATCAGACCTGGAATAAGTATCCTGAATGTAAGACCATAGACCAAAATGGCATTTTCTATATTCCTTACAAAAGGTCAAAAGCAAGATGGCATCTCAACAGCTTTCACCTCTCCTGTTGAAATCGGGTTGAAAATGGGGCAGAAGCCACTCACCAACAAACCACATGTCTGCTTCACCCCTGTGTAGCAGTTGCCACTCAAAAGCAGTTTAAACAGCAAGGCTTTATTTACAAACAAAAAAGTCCTCACACCCACAAGTGGCCAGTTATCTTACCCCAGTACCATTTTCAGTTCCAAAAGTTCCAAAGACACACATATCCAAGATGGAGCCCTTTGCCCCACCAAACCTGAGGCAGGCCCTGCAAATGTCCAGTTTTTCTCTGGTGTCTTCTCCTCGCTTCTTCTCTTTCCAGCGTTCCACGCTGCTCCACTTCTCCAAGGTACTTTGAACTTTTTCCACAATTGCCGATGCACGTATCAGTTTTTCAAATCCCTGGCCATCTCCAGGTACCAGCTTTCCCGGCTACCTTGCTGCGGTGCTACACCAACCACTCTTATGCGGGTCACCATGACTCCTTGCCACCTCCAGCTCACTCTTCCAGGGGGCTTCTGCCCAGCCTGGTTTATTCAGGCTACCAGGCTGTCATTCTTGTCTTTCCTCTCCCGGAAAGTCTGTCCCTCTAGTTTCTGCTCCTTGCCTTTTTATCTCTCTCTTTTTATACCTTCCTCCTAAAAGCCAAAGGCTCCAATTTCCCTCAACACACCCTCCAGGTGATACATTCTCTCCTGCTAGGTCCACCTCTGGAATTTGCAACAAAGTAAAAGTACCCTTTCTGTTTAGGCCTCTTTTGCCTCTGTGTTTTTCAGGCACAGCTAATGCAATGCCTACATTTTATGAACAAATACACTGCCCATTTTGAGGTCATGGCTTCACAGATCCACAGATTCTGTTTCCAGCAAGTTTACTGCTTCTGTCTTTGGGAGGTTCAGGTTCTGGTTTCAAGTAGCTTCACCCTCCCTAGGAGTGGCCAAATCCTGGAGTGGCTGCCCTCCGGGATGGCTACCTTCCCATAATGGCCAACCTTTGGGATTGAACCCCGGAATGGCTGGCCTCCTTGTTCTGCAGCACTTACATCCTTCATCAGAGTCTCAGTTCCTACTGTTTCTTTCTTGCCCTCAGGGTCTGTCTCATCTTGGGCTATTTCTCCTCACCTGCCCCTTTCTCAGGAGGCACCACCTGTAAAGACTTTGGTTTCAGTACCAGTTCAGCTTTACTTTTTTACTGAGTCACAGCCTCAGAACTTTCTGGGACAAAGATGCCATGACTGCAGGAGGCCTGCTGGGACTGAAGACGCCAGGTGGGGCCACAAGGGCAGAAACTCACACTTAAAAAGGCCATTGTCACCTTCTGGGCTCAAAGACCTCACAACTACCAGGTGTGCCTTCAACTGTGTGGGTTACTTGAATAAACCAGGAATGTTGAGATTGAGGTGCACACTCTCCTTGCAGGAAAGAAGGAGTCAACTTTCATCTTTAAGAAATGTCACTTGTTTCCATGACCTTGCAATTATAAATTGTGCTGCAGTAAACATCCAAGCACAGGTGTTCCTTTGTACCCCCATTGAGGTCTCTTTTGGGTAGATTCCTGAGAGAGCAATTGCTTGGTCAAATGGTGTTCCATTTTCATTAACCTGAGGGCCCTCCACACAGCTTTCCATAGTGGCTGGACTAGTTTACATTCCCACCAGCAGTGTAGTAGTGTTCCTTTCTCTCCACATCCTCGCCACTAATTCTTGTTGCCCGTTCTTTGGATGTGTGCCATTCTTACTGGTGTAAGGTGGTATCTCATTGTGGTTTTGATTTGCATTTCCCTTATTACTAGCAACGTTGAGCATTTTTTCATGTGCCTGTTGGCCATTGGTATTTCCTCTTTGGAGAAGTGTCTTTTTAGTTCTTCTCCCCATTTTCTGATTGGGCTTTTTGTTTTGCTTTTGTTTAGTTGTGTGAGTTCCTTGTGGATCTTCGTTATTAAACCCTTGTCACTCATGTGGAGGGCAAAGATTTTTTCCCATTCGGTTGGGCATCTTTTCGTTTTTTCTGTTGTCTCTTTTGCTGTACAGAAGCTTTTTAGTTTGATGTAGTCCCGTCTGTTTATGTTTTCCTTCATTTTTTTTTTTTTTTTGCCATCTGTAGATGTTTCCAGAAAGGGATTTCTGAACTGTAGTTCGTGGAGAGTTTTGCCCAAGTTTTCCTCTATGTGTGCTATGGTTTCAGGTCTGACCTCTAAGTCTCTTATCTATTTTGAGTTGATTTTTGTACATGTAGTAAGGGAGTTTTCTTGGTCCATTTTTTCTGCATACCTTAGTCCAGCACCGTTTACAAATCCCTGAGATTACAATGTTGTGAAATTTATATATAAATAAATAAAAATAAAAAAGAAATGTCACTTGTAGGGCCAGGCACAGTGGTGTGTGCCTTTAATTGCAGCTTATGGAGCGAGGCCAGGACTAGGAATTGGTTGAGTCCACGGGTTTGAGACCCACCTGGGGCAACATAGTAGACCTAGTCCCAAAAAAATAGCTGAGCGTGGTGGTGCATATCTATAATCCCAGCTATCTGGGAAGCTAAGGCTGAGGATCGCTTGAGTCTGTGGTACTGCCTCTTATAGACACCAGTGGATGGTAAAGTTTTTATAGTAGTTGGGTGAAGAAATAATCTCTCAGCTTACACTGGAACCTAGCACCATGCTGATGTTTCCTAGTAGCATGTCGTCTGGGTTCTAGAGGACTAGAACCATCTTGGTTCTAGTATAGCATAGCACCATCTTGGAGCATGTCCACTCAGTATGTGGGGAGGTGGCATTTGTCATATGGTGGTGAAATTGGGTCAAAAAGGGGCAGAAGCCGCTAACTAACAACCACAGGTGCACATCACCCTCACGTAGTAGATGCCACTCAAAATGCAGTTTAACAAGGGATTTTTATTAACAAGGGAATAATAACAGGGAAAACAAAACGTCCTTAAAGTCACAAGTGACCAGTCATCTTACCCCAGTCACCATTCTCAGTCCTAAAGTTCCCAAAGACACATGTCCATGATGGTATCCTCTTAGCCCCTCCAAATCTGAGGCAGGTACTCTGCAAAGCTCCATACTTTCTCTGTAGTCTTCTCTTTGCTTCCTCTCTCTTCTGTGTTCCGAGCTGCTGCACTTCTCCAAGGTGCTTCAAACTTCTTCAAATGTTGATGCACAAATCAGCTTTCCAAATCCCTGGCCATCTCCAGGTACCAGCTCACTATGTCACCTTGCTGCAGTGCCACACTCTCCATATCCGTTACTTTTCTGTTGGCCACATTGGCTCCTTGCTACCACCAGCTCACTCTTCCAGGGGCCTTCTCCCCAGCCTGGTCACTCGGGCTACTCTTTACCTGCCTGCCATTCTTGTCTCTCCTCTCTCCAAAAGTCCCTCTAGTCACTGCTCCTTGCCTTTTTAACTCTCTTTTTCACTAAAAGCCAAAGGCTCCAATTGCCCTCTACATACCCTCAAGGTGATACATTCTCTCCTCCAGGTTCCACACCTGGAATTTGCATCAAAGTAAAAGTATCTTTACTGTTTAGGCCTCTTTTACCTCTGTGCTTTTCACACACAGCTAGTGGCATCAATGCCTAAATTTGAATACTGTCTATATTGGGGTCCCGGCTTCAGTGGTAGAAGTGCAGCTGGGAGAGAATCTCATTGTGTATTCTGTTTCTTTCTCTTAGCAGTATTTTGGGAGCCATTAATTACTCCTAGAGATTTAATTGAAAAAAGAAATACCTATACTATATGGTGAAATTCCATAAAGGTTAATGTTAATCAGTCAGTCACTATTAGAATCACTGTTAAAAATCACTTCGCTCTTGCAATCACCAAACCTCCTCTCCAAGAAATCCTGAAAGAAGCCCTAAGAACGAAACCTGCAGAACAATAAAAGGAATGAACAATTAAAAAAAGAGAGAAAGAACAAACCAAAACAGAACCCCAAATGACCACCAGGGACCCATTGTTGGACCCTCAAACATCAATAATAACTCTAAATGTCAATGG
>PVHY01030598.1:0-13324 GCA_004024945.1 Uropsilus gracilis
GTAGCCTCAGAGGTGCCTGGTGTCACCCAGAGCTGAGAGGTTCTGGGGTTCCAGGAGATGAGCTGGGGGGCCTCCAAGCCCGGCCACCCCGCCTCGCTTAACTGCCCAGTCCCCTGGGTCCAATCAGGCCAACCTTGGATCAGGCCATAAGTGGGAACAGAGCAGGCAGGGAGCACCTCCCTGGCTTTGTTTATTGTCTGGGAGCTGGGAATATTTTGAATTGTTGTGTTTGGGGAGGGAGGGAGAAATAACCAAATATAAGAAGTCAGCCCATGAGTGGCCAGGCAGGCATGCAGAGGAATGAGCTGCCTGGGTAGGGCTCAGAGATGGGGATGCTCCCAGCAGCCCGGGCCTCCGAGCCAAGGAACCTCCGTGCCAATGGGACGCTGGTCTGTCTGGAGAGCTCGTGATTTTGAAGACTCATGTCCGCTTCAGACTTCTGCGAGAATGGACCCCAGAGGGAGCATGTTGAAGCGTCTGGGTGACGCAACGGGCGGCCGAGCTTGGGAGCTGCCCTCCTTTGGCCTTCAGAAGCCCCCAGAGGCCTGGAAGGCACAAAGGCAGGGCCCGGGGTTTGGCCCAGTCTAGGAGGGCCTGGAGCGGGGCATTTCCATCAGGCCCCCATCAGGCACAGCTGTCCCACCACCACCACCACCCCGCCACCCCAGCACCTACCCAGAGACCACGCTTTGAGACTCTCCACCCCATTCACCGCTCAGTTTGGTGTGAGAACCAGGGCCTACCGGCCAGGGAGCTGGCCAGAGTTAGAACCTGGGCCCTCCCCCAGCACTGCAGGCTTCTCCACTGCCTGTGAACCACACCACAGGGGGCCACTTGCTCTTCCCAATGGCAAGAGGGCTGAGCGAGATGGCACGGCTCACCTTTCCTGTTACAGATGGGGAAACTGAGGCCCCACGCAGTGGCCCCACGAAGTGGCCCCTCAGGGTTGCATAGTCATTGAGGACACATCAAGGCTAGATCTGGGTCGGGGAGGTGGTCCCTGGGGGTGGAACTGAGCGCATACTCTGGGGGAGGACTGGCCCCTTCCCCCCGCGACGGAATACTTAGCCATTGAGTCTGGAGGCTGTGGGCACAGGAGGACGTGCTCCCAGCAGAAGTATGGCGACTGCAAGTGGCACTGCAGCCCGTTCAGCCAGCAGACACTGGCACCTCGCAGGGAGCAGGCCTGTCACCCGAGGATGATGGCCCTGAGCCGGGCAGACATGGCACTGACTGGGGAAGCCACAGCCTCATGCGAGCAGGGCCGAAGCAGGGATACAGACGTGATCAAGGTGAATGGGCAGTGTCCTCTGAAGGCACAAACAGAGCAGTGATGGCATGTGCTGGGGGCAGGCGCTATCTCACGCACAGTGGTCAGGGGCGGGCTCGGTGGGGGACCCCGCGTGGAGAAGGGGACAGCAAGGCCTGAGGGGAAAGTTCTCAGGTAGACAGGACAGCCTGAGCAAAGAGCTTGCAGCCAAGGAACTGGAGCTGGAGGCGGCCGGGAGGCTGCGTGGCCAGGCTGAGGTGGGTACACAGGGAGCAGAAATGGTGTGCAGAGTCTCAAGCAGTGAGGTCTGTGGGCCTGGCACCAGGGTGGTGGTGGGGGAGGGGGGGGTCATGGTTTAAAGCAGGAAGGATCCCTGAGTAAGATCTTCATTTGATTTTTGCAGACACATCCTATCCCATCCAGTGAAATGCATGAATCTAAAGCTCACAGCTGGGTGTTGTTTGTACACCCACACCCCCCCACACCCCTCCCCCACACACACCCCTGTGTGTTCTCACCTCCCCAACCCTCAGATGGTCCTCTCAGGGTCTTTTGAACCTACCTCCCCCCCATCACTCTTTCCTAGTCTGTAAATAGACCTCTGGCCCGAGGAGTCCATCTCAATGGACACTCCCTGGCCTGGGGCTTGGTGGGAGGCCCCCCTGGTCTGGCCCAGCTCAGAGTCTTCATCTGCTCCCCTGGCGTTCCGTTCTCGGGTGAGGCTCTCACCAGGGCTGTTGCCAGAGCTTTGCTGCCATTAAATTCCTATCCAAGTCCTCACATCCATCTGTTTCCACTGCCCTTCAGCTGACACCGGGGCTAAGCGGACGTTCAACCTTCAAGAAGTGACCAGTTCTTCTCTGCGGGAGCTGTGCCTTCTGCTCACCCACCAGGCAGGGTCCCTCTGGCTGCTGAATGAGGTTGGGGTGGGTTGGGGGATGGGGAGAGGAAGCCAGAAAACCAGGGAGAAGGCCCCAGCAGTCACCAGAAAGGAGGTGACAGGCCTGGTCTGGGAGGCTACAGCCTGCAGCCACCACTGTCCCCCTGCCCCTCCCAAGAGAGCCCCTCCCAAATAGATAGGCCTCCTGTGCAGATGATAGGCTGGGCCCTCCGGGCAAAGAGGAAGTGAGCCTCAGAGGCCCGCCACCCACACACCACATCTGCCCGGGGTTTCTGGGCCTCTCTGGTCTGCAAGCTCCGTGCTGGACTCTGGGTGCTTCTAGCTTGGGACTCCAAGTTGGGCTGAAATCCAGGCTTCAAGAGGGCAATGAGCGAAGGGCCTGGTGGAAGGAACAGCGTGGGCAAAGATCAAGGAGGAAACCCCAGGTGGGCATGTGGGGGTATCAGAGAGCTCCGGCTAAGGGAAGGTGGAGCTATGCCAGGTCCCAGGCTCAGTGTTTCACATGAGTCATTTCCACTGAATTCTTACAACCAGGGCAGAAGGGTGATGGTTGGTCTGGCTTTACAAATCAGGAAACTGAGGCACAAACGGTGACCGACAGCTCCTTGTCGGTCACACAGCTCACGGGAGGCGAAGCTGAGATGTGCCAGCAGGCAGGAGGACAGTGGGTGTGTGGGAAGCAGGTTGCTGAAGGCTCACACGGACGTGGGGTGCGGCCCAGAGAAAGTGATGGGGCAGCGCAAGCTGGCACACAGGCAGAGAGGACTCCAGGACCAGCAAGAAGCCGGTTTATTAATTCCGGTGCTGACTCGGAGGATTCGTATCCAAAGACCGGGTGCCCTGACTGAGCAGTTAAGTGTTTTCAGCCACTTTGCATGCGCTGGTGTTGCTGGTGGGCTACCGCTGGTGGCAGGTCAAGGCCTGATGTGGCGAGGATAGAATGAGGAAGCGTCGAGGAGCCACTGCGCTGCATACCCGTAAACTGAGTCAGTCAGTCACAGGTTATCTGGACCCCCAGGCTGCATCGCTTAGGTCACCACGCTTCACCTGGTCATACCTCGACAGGTCCCATCATTTGCCAGCCCACTGTCCCTTCATCCCTCCTCAGGGAAGGCCTGACCTGATGTTTCTCAATCCTCAGGGAGGCTCAGGCCGTGGGGCACCCCGGCGCTGACCGCCTGGCCCAGGGCAGCCTCAGCAGGCATGGCCACAGCTCTTGTTGGTCAACCAACAGATGAGATAAACTCCCTCTGGCAGGGGACAAAGTCCTGCGTGGGGTTGTGCCCTTCATGCCAGCTGCTGGGAAAAGCGGTGCGTAGCTTCTCGGACCTCTCACCCGCCCCCTCCAAGGTCAGCGTTGGGATGGAAGCCTGTAAGCGGCCTCTTTCCCGCCCGCCTCCCTGCGCTCGCCCCACCATCGATTTTCACTCTTGGAATTGGAAGCATCAGTCCCAGTGGAATGCTGGGCTCGCGCGCGGCTTTGGAAGGAAACCTCTGCCTGGGTTTCCTTGAAGTTCCTTCCTCGTTCCAAGGCTCCCGGCTCCTTGGCGGTGCCTGCATTGTCTCCCTGGCTCTTCTGCCCCCCTACGGCTGCAAGTGGGCAGGGATGGGGCACAGACCACATGGAGGGTCTCCCACACGCCCCCCCAAGGGGGCTGTGGGGGGCACAAAGGAGTGAACTAGCCAGGTAGGGACTGTGGGGAGTCCTTCCCCCACCCCCCACCATGTGAGGGCTGGTAGCTCAGTTCTGGTGATGGCTAGAGAGGTGGATCACGGGCCTGGGGTGTTTCCATGTCGCCATTTTTTTCCCCAGAGAAACCAGACGTTCAGCTTTCTAAAATGTGAGCTCTCCCATGGAGGCCAAAGTTGGCTACGGAACAGCACCCTAGCCCGCCTCGCCGGAGACTCACAAGGGCCTCTCACCAGGTGTGATGGGTGAGGAAACTGAGGTTCAGAGAGCTGAGCCTCACACACACACCGGGCAGCCCGAAGCCTCACACCGGGCAGCCCGAAGCCTCCACACGAAGCTCCTCCCACACCACCTTGCCTGCCCAGGCCTCAGGCCCTCTCCAGCAGTCCCCACTGGCCTCACCACCTCTGCTTGGGGCCGAGCCTGGAACTCAGCTCCCCGGGGCTTGGATTTTGTCTGGCAACCACAAACCATCCCTGGTATCCTCTCCTTTCAGACTATGCCCTGGAGCCAGACGGCTGAGTTTGAATTCCAGCATCTACTGGGCGCAGACTGAGGGGCCTGGCCGAGGACCTCACTTTGTCTGCGGTCCAGTATTCCCTTCTGTGAAATGGGGCATTAATAGAAACATTAAAATAAAAAAAAGCCAGCAGGTCCAAGTGGAGCCACTGGAGCTAAGTCCAAGTCTCCAAACCCAGACTTAATATCTAACTTCACTGCAGTTTCAGCACCTCCCTGGGCCGGGACCAGCGGGCAGACAATAGCCGTCATCTGCATGAGAAGACCCCCTGCCTTTCCTGAAGGGAGGGCAGCCTGGCCTTAGTCAATCTTTTCTTTTGCTAATAGCCTTGTAAGGCAGACAACCCCAACCAAGCCCAACCTTCCCCTTCTCACAGCGTCTGTGGGCTAGCTAGGTGTCACGCTGCCGATCCAAGCCAGGAAGCACCCAATAAGTCAATTAGAGCCCAACGTTCATGTGGGTGAACTTCGTTTTTTAACAGCATCGCTCTCCTTAGGCTGTTGAGTCAACATGATAAATGCATCTTGCCCGGCACACAGCTCAGTACCGTCCAGTGGAAGGGATCTGCTAGAGAAAATAAATGCAATAGTGTCTCGGAGACGCATTGGTTTTCAGGGACACACACCTGGCACCATGCAAGGTTCATTTAATTAGAAATTAATAATGCAACAGCATTTCTTGAGTGCCTACTGTGTGCCAGACCCTGTGATGGGCTCCGGGATGTATTTTGTTTTTTGTTTTTGAGACTAGATCTGGCTATTTTTGCCTGTGAGACTGCAGGCTCACGTTGCCTGGGGTACCACAGACTCTAGCAATCCCCAGCCTCAGCTTCCCAGGTAGCTGGGATGACAGGCGCGTGCCACCATGTCCAGCTATTTTTTGGGGGGACTAGATCTCACTTCCTGCCCCCAGGAGGACTCGAACCACCATCCCCGGTCCCAGCTGTGGCTTCCTAGGCTGCCACCTACAGGCATATGTCACCATGCACGGCTGGGCCCCTGGATGTTAAGGAGGCTCAGGAGGACAGGTGCTGTCTCCCCTGGGGCTGAAGGTGTAGAGGAGGAAGATGGGCAGCTGGCCGGACTGGCCTGGTCCTGTCAGACATCCAGTGGAGCTTTCCAAATGGCAACCTGGATTCCCTCCTTACCCTCCAGCAGGTCCACTGCCCTTGGACCCTCTCAGGGACATCACCTTTGCTTAGGGTACCCCCCCACCCTGACCTACAGGTCTTAGTTTGCACAGCAGTTTCCGGTGCCTGCTCCATGCTCCCCCCCTTCCCCTCCACACCCAGGCAAAGCCTCCTCTTGGTTCCAACGCCCACCCAGCAGCCTCGGGCGTGATGGCCTGCTACAAGCTCTGGGTGCCTGGATGTCCACGCAGGGAATCTGGGGAGGTTGTGCTTTGCCTCTACCCCTCCAGCTCAGGGGGCCACCCCCAGCAGAAGGGAGGGGGCGTGGGCATGCATCACTCCCCCAGCTCTGCCTTCCTTATTTATAAAATGGGAGAAGTCACCCCAAGGTCAGAGAAGCTGAGAAGGGGTGCCATCTGCGGCAGTGAGGACCACAGGGTGCGTGTGTGTGTGGGGGGGACTGCCAGGTTCTGGTGCTTCCCAATGACCGGCCATTAAGGGCCAGCAGAGAAGGGCGAGTGGCGCCAAGGCAGGCAAGAGGACTTGTTCCAGAAAGGCCCAGAGTCTGGACACGACGGAGCCGGGTCAGGGAGCAGGTGGGTGTGGCTGGAGCCAGAGGAAGAGGAGCTCGAGGTAGAAAGCCAGGAGACAAAGCATCAGGTCAGAGATCTGACTACTCAACCTCTGCCCTGGCCCCTGAGGCTGCGCTGGATGAGGGGGCTTGCAGCTCTCGCTAAGGACCCCCTAGGACTGATCTCAGCAGAGCTGCATGGTGTTTCTTCACTAATTGTTGGCCAGAAAGGTAGACACCGCCACGTGTCCACAGAGCCTCCCTGAGGCAGGGAGAGAATGGAAGAGAGGAGGAAACCGGGGTTCAGAGAGCGGACGGCCTCCCTGCAGGCCCCCAGCACCGCCCTCGGTCCAGCCTGGCTGTGGATGCAGACGGTCCCCGGGACCCGCTCCGTGAATAAGGACAAGAATAACGGCGCATTCCCCGTTTTCATGTAAAAACAGTCCTGGTAGCTGGCCCGCACTTGGCACCTCCCCAGCCCCGGGTGCTGTGCGGAGCGCTTGACTCGGTAAACCTGGGCTCCTCGGAGCCGTCGGTGGAGACAAATGCAATTGTCTTCGTATTACAGATGAGGAAACCGAGGCACACAAAGCCAGGTCCAAGCCCAGGTGGTGCAGCGGCTGGGTCTGAGCCCAGACTCCCAGAGCTGCTTACCAGCTTCCCACCACAGCCTCCCGGCTCCCTGGGGTCTCCAGGGAGGCAGGGGCAGGGCTGCTGTGCTTACTTTTAGAGGGAGCATACCAAGGCTCCCGGAGCCTAGAGGGGGGCCACCCCCCCGAGGGTGCAGGGGAGGGCCTGGGCGCCTCCCTGCAGCAGCCCTCCCCCAGGAGGGCGGGGGCGCGGTGGTCGGTAGCGGCTCACGGTGGGAGAGGGCTCACGTGGGCTGGGCGGCTCTCAGGGGCCGCCCCCCGGGGCAGGAGAGGGTTGGACGCCCGCTCCCCCCCAACCCCCCCAGGCCCTGGAGCTGAGGCCAGGGCACCCCTCCGCCAGGGCCCGCTCTGCTCGCGGTGAGCCGCGGCCCGGGCGTTCGCCTGCGGCAAGAGGGCGTGTGCGCGCGCGCTCGGCGAGCCCGGGCCCTTTGTGTGTCCGAGCCCGTGCGCGCGTGCGTGTGCGCGTGTGTGCGTGCGTGTGTGTGCGTGTGTGTCTGTGTGTCCGCGTGCGGGGCGGGGCTGGGGGCTGCGGCCCCGCCCCGGCCCCGCCCCCGGCCCGGCCAAGCTGGTATTTTTCCACCCAGCAGGATGGGTGATGCTGAGCGCTGCCTGCTCAGACAACAGACACGCGAGGTCAGGAAGAAGCCGCTTATAAATTACCGCTTCCTCCGCGCCGCCGCCAGCGCCGAGCCCCGGCTCCCGGCCGCAGCCCCGCGCCCCCGCCGGCACCGAGCCCCGCGCGCCGCCAGCCCAGACGCCGAGCCGCGCCGCCAGGCAGCCCGGAGCGCGGAGCCCGCGGGCCGGAGACCGAGCGGGCGGGCCACCCCCGGCCAGTGGAACCGAGCGCCGCCGAGCGCCGGGCAGCCAGCGCCGCGGCCACCGCAGGTACCCGAGGGCCGGGGCGCCCGGCGCGCGGAGCCCCCTCCCCTGCCCCGCGCTGCAGCCGCCGCCTGCCGGTGCCGGCCTGCCCCGACCTCCTCGCGGCCGAGGGTCCCCCGCGGCCGTGCCCCTTCCACCGAGACCGAGGCTCGCCGGCTCGGTCCCCGCGGCCGGGCGGTTATTGTTCCCGGGCCAGGGCTCGGGCGGCGGGGCCGGCGGCAGGTGTGCGTGTCTGGCGGTGGCGGCGTCTCGCGCTCGCGGTGTCTGTGTCCCCGCGCCCCTCCGGGTGACGGTGCCGCCGAGGTGGCCGCTGCTCGAGTCCCCGGCAGCGTGCACCCGGGTGTCCGGCGCACGCTGCCTGCCGCGCGCCCTGCGCGTGGCACCTGAGTGTCGCTTCGGGTGTGTGCGCTTGTGTGTCCTGGTGGGGGTGTGTGTGTGTGTGTGTGTGCATGTGTGTGTGCGGCAGAGGTTGCGTCTCCGAGTACCTGGCTGTGCACGTGTGTCTCCCGCTCCCGGGAAGCAGGCGCTAGTGTGGTGTGTGTCCTCTGCTGCGCCGGAGGAGGGAGTGTCCCCAGGGTCTCAGGGGTCGATGGGCCAGGGCTGGCTCCCCGCGTGGGGACCCGCGTGGGGAGAGGTGACGGTGCCAGGGCTTCGAGGGGGCCACCCTCGTGGGGCGTGCAGGTGGCAGTGTCAGCGCCCAGCCCTCCTAAGTGATACAACGGAGGCCCAGGGTCGGGGAGCAGGGGCCCAGTGGGCAGGAATACCAGAACACATCCTCTTCTAGACTTCTCCCCTTCCTCCCGGGGCTTCCTCTTTTGGGCAGAAGGTTCTCATCCCTCTCCCATCGGGGAAGTCAGAATCTCCAGGCGGGCGTCTTCCTGCAACCTCCAAGCCTCGGGCTGGAGCGCAGAGGGGACCTGTGGGTCGTCTTGCCAGGCGTTCAGAAGGAGGTGTGTGCTGGGCAGGGCCTGGCTATTTTGGTCACTGCCCAGCCTCTGCCAGATCCTGGCCTCCCCCAGGACCAGCCCCAAAGTCTTGGGTGGCAGCCCGGGTCCCCATTTCCGCCCTGGGGAAATAAATCAGCTCAGTAACCTGCCTGCGGCCTGATCGAGGGTCTCCGGGCTGAGGTTTCGTGGCACGTGGCTCCATTTGGACTTGGGTAGATTGGCCCACGCTTTGGCACTGCTGACGTTCCAATAAATGTCACGGAGGAGATCTTTTTAAAATTTCTTTTTAATTTTTTTCTTGGCTGAAAGGGAGGGGATCTCATCCAGAGCCTCCCAGCCAGAAGGAGTTTATTTTTATGAGAGAGCGGGTGAGCGCTTAGCAACCGCCTGCCTCTCTCTCGACCAGGGAGTCATCCTGGGGAGTGGGGTGGGCATGAGGAGGTGTGGGGGTGGAGTGGGGGAAGGGATTTCATCTGGATGGTTTGGGAGGGGGCTGGCGCATGACCGGAGGGCACTGTCTGAGAACCCACCCTGGGGTGGAGTTGGTGGGAGGCGATGATTGTAAGCCTGGTTCAGCCCCCAGTTGACCTGGGGCAACCTCTGTATCCTCATCTGTAAAATGGGTGGGGCAGTCTGGTTTTGGAGTTCCCAGGAACTGGGAGGCAGGAGTTTGTCCTCAGGGAGCTGAGTTCGAGTACTGGGCCTCTGTGTTAGTCAGCCGTTGACCTTGGTCTCTTTGAGACCAGTTCCTTTGGTCTCTTTGAACCTCTGCTTTGGCCGCCTGGCCAGCAAGGACACCAAGGCTGGCCTGACTGTGTCCTTGAAAGGATTGAGGGAGATGAGGCTGAATAAGCCAGTGGTAAGCTGTAAAGCCAGGCTCAGCTTCAGAGCTGCCGATTAGAGGGCGTCACGAGGCCCCAGGTTACTGTGCACTCTTTGAGCTTTTGTCCTTCAGGAATATTCTTGTACTGACCCATGGTACAGCCATAGTCTCCTCCCCCCCTCTCATCAGTGGTGACTGGGTTACGTCCACTTTGCTGGGTCTGGAGGGCCCAGTGAGCACCCATTGTACAGATGGGCAAAGTGAGAGCCCCCAGAGGACTTTGCCATTGTTAGCCAGGGGCAACCTTGGACTGCAAAGGCCTCCAGGGTCAGCTATGAGTTTTCGTCCCATGGAGCTTTAGTCACCGATGTCATGGGGAGTTGAAATTAGACCAGGACCTGGATAGTAAACAAGTGGCATGGGTGCCCCAGTCCTCAAGACTAGATGGTAAGTGTGTGGCACCTGTGGGCACTTCAGTTCTGTCACCAGCACCTGGGTTAGGATTTTCTGACTCTGACTTTACTGTCTGTCAGTCTGTCAAAGGATTTGGGAGCTGTACTTCTCGCAGTCTTTTCAAAGGCCTCAGAATGATAAAATAAATTACACGCACGGCTTAGAGGGCGGTGTGGCTGCAGCTGAAGGGGCGCTGGGCAGAGTTGGGGCTGGCCTTGAAACCCCAGGGTCACCCTGACAGGTGCCCGCTGAGCCGCCACTTATGCAGGAGGTCACGACCCAGGCCAGATTCCTTGGGGTTGCATCTCACTCCTCCGGAGACTTCTTGGCCAGAGCACTTGTTGGAATCTGAGGGTTGTGCAGAGGAACTGTGAATGTGCAATGTCGGCGGTGGCCTGCAAGTGTGAACAAGAGCCTCATTGAGCTGGCTCATGAACCTCGCTAGGGTTGGCACTGGCCTGGCACTGAGCGCAGGTAGGATATTGATTGGCTTTGAGGAGCGCATAACCCAGAAGGAGGTAGGACAAGAGTGGCCGTTGCCATGGCCGTGCTGAAGAAAGGCATGGAGAGTGAATTGACGGCTGAGTTACAGGCAGGGGCACTTCAGCGTCTTAGGCAAGGTGCTCTGAGGGTTGGCATCTTTGGTGAGTGGAGGACCAGATTGGGGGGGGGGGTGTAGGGGCCACAGCAGTTGCAAAGGCACAGTGGCATGAAATAGCCAAGTGTGTTTGTGGAACAAGCTTCCCAGGGGCTCAGCTAGAGAGAGGAGCAGGAGCCAGGTGGTGGAGGGCCTTGAATGCCAAATATATGGGCATGGGCTTTATTCTGAGGGTAGCGGTGGGGGTAGATGCTGTCATGCTCTGTGTGGGGGCAGCAGTGGAAAAGCCAGTTCGGCCTGGGAGCCCGAAAGAGCCCTGCTGGTGGGTAAGGAGCGAGGTTGGGGTCCAGGAGACGGTCCAATTCACAGAGCAGTTCCATGCCAGTGCGTCTTGCCTGGAGCGCTCTGTAAACACCCGTGCGGGCTTGCACATGCTGTTAACAGGCGCACAGGCCATTAACCTCCTGAGTTCCACCTCCCTGGGCACCTGCTGCGGCCGGGCCTTTTCCCGTGAGTTATGTGTGTCCAGAACAGGGCTGTGGGGTTTCCCTTCCCGCCTTACCTGATCGGAGGCCTCATTTGGAAACCCAAACTGAGGGGCAGAGCTGGGGAGGTGGGGAGGACAGAGAATAAAAACTGCTGTTCCTTTTTATTATTATTATTATTTTATTTTTTGAGACTAGGTCTTGCTATTTTTACCCATGGAACCAGAGGTTTACATTGCCTGTGGTACCACGGACTCGAGCAATGCTCGGCCTCAGCTTCCCAGGGAGCTGGGATTACAGGCGCGCACCACCACGCCCAGCTATTTTTTTGGAACTAGGTCTCGCAACGTTGCCCCGAGAGGGACTCAAACCGTTGATCCCTGGTCCCCGCCATGGCTTCCTAGGCTGCCGCTTACGGGCACGAGCCACCGTGCCCGGCTCCATTTTTAAAGCTCCGAGTCAACCGGCTCTGACAAAAAAACAACAGCCAAACAGCACATCACCCCAAACAAGAAAAGGGGAGAGGGCCAGGGAGCAGGGGGCAGAAAGTCTTAACTCATGTCGGGCATCAGAATTTGTGGAGTTTCTTGGCAAATTCAGATTCCCAGTGGTCGCCTGGATAGACTGAATCAGAAGCCCCAGGAGGCATCAAGTTTTCCCATCTGATTTTTTAGAAAATTTTTTATAATTGAGCCATGATTTACGTAGTGAGATGCAAAGATTCTGTTTGAACTTTGACCAGTTTTTTTAGGCCTGTGTAACCGCCACCCAGATCAAGATATTGCACCCCTCCAACACCAAATTATCTAGTCCTCACACCCCACTCCCCAGACAACCACTTTCTGATTTCTACCACTGTAAATTAATAAGACTTAACCTAGAATTTCATATAAGTAGATGCTTGTAGCATATATTCTGTGTCTAGCTTCTTTCTGCCTGATGTTTTGGAGATCCACCCATGCCATTGAATGTATCAGTACTTCCTTTCTTTCATTACTGAGTAGTGTTCCACTGTAGGGATGACCATCTAGCTTGGGGCTACCAAATAAAGCTTCTATGAGCATTCATATGCAAGTCTTTTTGTGGACTTTTGGGATAGAATTGGTATGTTCTAGTGGGGCTATTAACTTTATGTAAAATAACCGAAGACTTCTCTTTTAATTACCAAAGTAATGTCACCTCAAGTCATACAAAAATATATTTTCAGATAGTTTTTTAAAAAGTGCCATCTAAACTTCAGTCTATCCATCGGACTGATAGCAATCTTTTCTGTACTACATAGTAATAATAATAAAAATCCCTTAAGGTTATACATTTTCCTCTTTATGCAGCTTTAGCTGTACCCTTTAGATGTGTACTTGAACACACTGTGTACTTAAACTTTTATGACTTTCTAGGATAGTTGTAATTTCCGTGTTGATTTTCTCTGAGGATAGGATGTGTTTTGCAAGTTAGCAGCAGTTTTGTTTGTCAATGAAAATGGTATCACACTGTTCTTGGTTCTGCCGCTTACTCTGTTCAAACAACAGAACAACGTTTGTGGGAACAGACAGATCTGCCAAGTCTTTCTGAACCGTTTTCTGCTGCTTAGAGATGACTGACCCAGTATAGCCTATCTTTACCACATTGAGTGCTGTCAGCTTTGGGAATGTACCTCTCCATTCCCTGGACCTTGAACTGCTCTGAAGGTGGGCAAAAGAGTAGCACTTGACTTGGGGGTTCTCTTCTTTGCCTATTAGATGAGTTAGTTCATGCAATCTCAGAAAAGTCACTTGCCTTCAGCTCACCCAGTCAGGAAATGGGAACGAAGTTGAAACCAGACCCTGCCCCCTCACCTCTGCCCCTTGGTCCACTGACCTTACCTCACATGTTGATTGAACTTGGATGGCAGGTATAGTGGCCAGGCGGGGAGAGCAGGATAAATAAACAACAGCCCCTGCATTCAGGTAGCTCCCAGCCTGCAGGGGGTGGGGAGCATAGCTGTATCAGGAAGAGGTTAGTGAGCAATCTCAATGGTCTATGCCAAAGACAGACAGATCGTCCAGACAAGAAGGTCTGCAGAGGCTTACCCTTTGGCACTGGACTGTGGGGACTTTGGGACCCCTGCTACCCACTGGATGGAGAGTAGACTGTGGTCTGAGGCACAGTGAGCACAGGAAGGCAGAGCCTTCAAAATGGCGATTGTCCACCAACTTGTGGCTTCCCCCATCCCACCTGCCATGAGTGATGATGTAAACAGGTGAATTTAAGGACAGTGGCTTCAAGCTCTTGATGATGGTGGTTAGCAGTGCTCAGATCCTGATTGTAACACAACTGTGTGTGTGGGGGGGTGGAGAGTGCAAAGCTCTCCTGACCGGAAGCTTCCTTGGTGCTTGGCTTTCCGAAGACACCCATAGATTCAGCGGGGC
>PVHY01030599.1:0-13312 GCA_004024945.1 Uropsilus gracilis
CTCCTACCACCGTATCACCCATGAACCATCATCTTAATCTCTTGTGTTCATCCTGCCCCCCCATTTTACCCCCTCCTCCTCCGCTGCTCTGTGCTTTCATTCTGCTGACCGTTTTAAATTTTCCTTGTCCTTTGGGTTGTTTGCTTACCCTGTACCCCGCATATAGGTGCGCTCATCCAGTATTTCTCTTTATCTTTCTGGCTTATTTCTGCTAACATGATTCCTTGTAGCTCCATACATGTTAGGGCTTTTTCCCTAATTGGTCACTTTTTGAAGGTTCTCAACATAAAACAGACATCTCCCCATCCCACCTGATAGGCCAGACTAAAACTTAAGGTCCTAACTTGGGGGTGGGAGGGCAAAGTCGTGTTTTCACTAGAATTGGGGAATTTATGATTCAACTTGAATTCACATTCAGGCTCTGAAGCTAGTCATAAGCTCTCCTAATACCAACGGCATCTATTATGTCATTTTCATATAAACTCAACATAATGTAAACACAAATCTCTCTCTATGTCAGTCATTAGCTCTGCTGTAGCATCAGCTGATGGATTCAATCCTGCTAATCAGATTCACACAAATCCCGCTGGGGATCTGGAGCATGAGCTGAAAGCATGTTTCCAGGCCACTGTCTTCCAAGGGGACGTCTCTGGCCTCTGCTCTTACCAGAACATTGGTGCCCGTCCCCCGTGAACCCCAGCCAGCACTGGCACGTGGCATTCTCTCCCTCGGAGACGCAGTCAGCATGGAGGTCACAGTTCTGGGGACCACAGCTGTCATCACCTGCAAACAGTGAGAAGCCAACCCGTTACCTCCCGGCCAGACGAGATATTTGAGCCATAAACACGGCGCATTTTCTCTCTTCCCTTTAACAACTTACACACAGGTTCTTTCTCTGCAGGCCTCCTCTCTGCAGGGTCTGGGGGTGGGGCAGGGGAACGACACCCCCCCCCCCCAGAGGAATAGAAGCTGTCTAGTCACTGTAAGTTTGCTCATCTGAGTGTAGAAGAGGTTAACAGCAGCCCGTCAAAACTGTTCATGAAACAAAGGCCTTCCATGGAAGTGGGATGATTTGGTGCCACATGAAAGCGGGTTGGGTTTGGTTCTCTTTGCTACCTGAGTGGGGTCACGCTCATGGGCACAGGTGGGTGGACCCCTCTTCTCAGCCAGGATGCTTTGGGATGGACAGTGTGATTGATTGGGAAGATGAACTCTCTAACCCCAAGGCTGAGACACAAGGCTGTAAGCCATGTGCAGAATTATCTTATATCAGAAGATGGCGCAGGACTCATTGGGTAACTTGGAGCCCCCGTGTCAGCTTTGCATAAAGTAAAGCAAAGGGTATGTAGATGGGGGACACAGCTAGGGGGGCAGCCAAGGTGGTTTCTGCCACAAACTTGTCCTGGAGGCGATACCCGTGTCCCACCCTTTTCTCTAAAACTCAGGGAACAGTTTCTATCTAGGTGCCTTTGCATGCTCATTCTAAGGCCTTGAAGAAAAAGTGATCTTAAAAATCCCTGAGGAATTCTGGACGACACTACACATCTAAATAAGCATGGCAAGAAGAAGATAGCGAACCAGAATCAGAATCAGCCTTGTTACATGAAGGCAAAAAGCCCAGTCAAAAAATGGGGAGAACTGAAAAGACATTTCTCCAAAGAGGAAGTACAGATGAGCAACAGGCATATGAGAGAATGCTCCACATCACTAATAATCAGGGAAATGAAATCAAAACCACACTGAGGTACCATCTTATACCAGTAAGAATGGCCCATATAAAAAAACAGGCAACAAGTGCTGGTGCAGATGTGGAGAGAAAGGAACTCTCTTCTACTGCTGGTGGGAGTGCAAACTGGTTCAGCCACTATGGAAGACTGTGTGGAGGACCCTCAAGCAATTGAAAGTGGAATTACCATTCGACCCAGCAATCCCACTACTGGGAATCTACCCAGAGGACACAAGAAAACTAATTAAAAAGGACACCTGTATGCATATGTTTATTGCAGCTCTGTTTACAATAGCCAAGATATGGAAATAACCCAAATGCTCCAAAACTGATGAGTAACTGAAAAAAATGTGGTCTATGTACATGATGGAATATTATGCATCAATCAAAGAGACAAAGTTATGTCATTTGCAACAACATGGAAGAAGCTAGAAGGGATTATATTAGCAGAAATAAGCCAGAAAGAAAAAGAGAAATGTGGGATAGTCTCACATGAAGCATATAGAAAAAAACAAACGAATAAGAAAAATGTAAAACTGCCAACAGAGCTGAATCATGGAGCAGGAGAGGGGGAGGAGGGAGAAAATGGGGGAAGTAGAGGGCACTCTACTAAGATGTTTGACAGGGGTTGGGGAGGTGGGGGAAGCTCAGGGTAGACAAAGATGTAATATATATATATATATATATATATATATATATATATATATATATATATAAACAGACTACCACTGCTCAACTACAAAAAGCACCAACACTACCGAGTTCTGTCAAGAAAATATATTAGTGGAAACATTCATTGCTCCTGGGAATGTAAAAAGGTTTTGAAATCATTTTTTAAAAATAAATAAACAAACAAATAAATAAGAACCAGCTTTGTTACAGGAAAGACAGTGGGGGCTTTACATGGAGTGACTCCTCAGCTCTATCAAAGGCCCCAGCAGATGCTGGTCCCAGCAGATGCCATCACACACCGGGACACAGATTGACAGGGCTCCGCTCCCCTGCATGGCTCACTGTGGGGGCACAGGTGAGGAGATCAGCCAGCAGCAGGATGGAGTGGGAGAGAGAAGAAGCATCCCATGACTGCCTTTCTAAGCAAGTGCAGATCAAGCTGAGGTCTGCAAGGGGTGTGGGGCTTGCAGTGGTGAGCAAAGCATGTGGCCTGGAGAAAGACTACTGTGAGCTCCAGGCTGAGGCTGGAGGGGCAGTGGAGAATGGAGAACCTGTAAAGATGGTCACACCTAAGCACAACAGGTCACAGAAAGAAGTTTTGCATCTTACAAAGCAAAGAGACAGACAAGACCAGTTCCAAAGAGAGCCTTGGCATCTGCCAGCCAGCTAGCTGCCTGCCCAACTGGGTTCACACAGGTGCCTTTCTTTCGTTCTCCTTTTCCTAGTAAGGCTGTCCTTGCCCAGTGGGAGGAAAGGAGGGGGAGGGAAGGAGGGAGGATGGTTGCATTTTTTCACAAATTTCGAAGAATTCATGATTTTAGCAAATTCAAAAATGATGCTTTTTAGAAATCATTTTCTTTGTCGTGTCCTACACAGATCTACTTGCTACAAATTATTTCCGGGTGTCTTTGGAGAATAAGTGGAGACTGGCCTAAAATCTATCTAATAAAGTGTTTTCAGAGTCTTCGAAGCAGAAACACTTTGTTGAAGTGAAATCTCACTCCAAATATCAGAAAGAGCCTTTCCATGAATAGAGGGGGAACTAAAACTTTATATAGGCAAAGACAAAAGAGAATACAAGATACAGAAAGATACTTTTCACCAAAGCCATCAATTCCAGGTTTTACATGCAAGGCAGAGATAGTTTCTAGGCGTGAAGCCAGACACCACCTTCTATACATGGATTCCAAACTTTTGACCATTTATTTTATCATCCGTCATCCCAAACCCTCCCGCACATTAGTTTACGGTTATTCATCTTGCTCTTTGAATCCCCAACCATTAGTCATGAAAATATGCTCCATGAACTTCTAGGGATCCTGAGAGATTTTGAAAAACCTCTCTCTATGGCTCATGCTGACCTACGGCATTTTGTTTTATCACATTGTCTCCACAGCCCGGGGACAGGCCCTATTTAGCTTATCACAGAGAATGACAAATAAATCACTTGAAGAATTAATACTTCTGATGTTTTTGATGTGTTAATTAACTACTTGATCACAATTTTTAAAAATCTTTGGTCAGCTGGGCATGGTGGCACGTGCCTGTGACAACTTATGGAATCGCGGTGGGGTCTGGAGATAGTGGCTCAAGTCCCATCTGGGCAACACAGCGAGACCTAGTCCCAAAAAATAACTGGGCTTGGTGGTGCACGCCTGTAATCTTAGCTACCTGGGAAGCTGAGACTGGGGATCGCTTGAGTCTGTGGTACCCCGGGCAACATGAGCCTATGGTTCCCTGGGCAAAAATAGCAAGACCTAGTCTCAAAAAGAAAAAAAATAAATCTTTGGTCATGTCTAAGCATATCTTTTTGCACCTGTGGAAGGTTATACTTCAATACAGCATCGTCTTTCTCACCACACCATTCAGAAAAGGAACAGGGCTGGCGTTCAGAGTTTGGCTTTGCTAGCTTTGGGTCAGTTTTGCCAACATTAATCACAAAGATGATTTAGAATTTGTAATGGTGGGATGGAAAGTGCTAGAACCACAACAGCATCAGAAAACCCATCATTCATACCTGACACCAGGATTTCTGCCACAAGCGCATGTTGAGATCCGGTGATGTTGTCTTCCATCTCTCCACCCCAGGATAAGATGCCCGACGGTGTTATTGGCTTACTTATTAGATCTGCTTCACTACCTATAGAGGGTCAACAGATTCCATTATCTTTTATGAATCAAGAAAAGTTTGATTTAATTTATAATTATGGCTTTGGGTTGCTGGGTTACAATAAGAAGATTCAGGGAAATTTGCTGGGTTTTGTTGACTTAGTAAACATCACCTAGAAAGCTACACTCCCCTGGCTTTCTGCAGTGGACCTGTGAGAAGTTAGAGGGAGGGAGTAGGGAAGAAAAATAGGACTCTTTCAGGCACTAGCAAGAATCAAGAGTAAGGCCGGGCATGGTGGCACATGCCTGTAATCCCAGCTACTTGGAAGGCAGAGGCTAGGAATCACTTGAGTCCACGGGTTCAGGACTATCCCGGACCTAGTATCTTAAAAAAAAAAAAAAAAAGAATCAAGACTGAAATACCAAAATCTTTATGACTGTAACTGGCAGTTGGAAACGTGGAAGGGCATGAACTACTCATGATTTAGAAAACATTTTTAGTTTTTTGGGGGGAGCAGTGGTTCATTGCTCCCTTTCTGGATAGTGGGATAGGTCCTTGTCTATGTTAATTCAAGTGTGGTCCATGGATCCTGGGGTCCCACTAAATGAAGTCCATGAGGAGTTTGATGACCATAAAGAGTAAATGTGATTTTTTTTATATTAACGTGACATTTGGTAGACATTTGGCATCACTATTTTCTTTGTTTTTTGATTTTTTCTTTTTTGAGACTAGGTCTCGCTATTTTTGCCCGTGAAACTGCAGGCTCTTGTTGCCCGAGGTACCACCAAGCAATCCCCAGCCTCAGCTTCCTAGGTAGCTGGGATTACAGGTGTGCGCCACCACACCCAGCTATTTTTTTGGAACTAGGTCTCGCTACGGACCTCAGGTGGGACTCAAAGCACATAGGCTGAAGCTTATAGGCACGGGTCACCTTGCCCAGCTACTCGGTGTTTTCAAACAAGCAAAACACACAATGCTGCAAAATCACATACTGGGAAAAGTACAAAACAGACCACAAGAGTCCGGTGTAGGAAGGAAAGTTCATGACTGGGCTTCCGATGCCACATTGCAATTAAGCTTTAAGAAAATACTACCTGTATGGGGTTGGATCTTTTAGTATGAAACGATGACATGCAAAAAACACCCAAAAAACAAAAAAACACCCAGGAGGGACATTAAATAATCTTCTCCTGTCCAACACCAACTCTGGGTGAGCAAAACAAGAGATGGTAACAGATCTGACAGTGTGGCAGCTGCCTGCTAAAGAAGTAAATGTAGCGGAAGAAAAGACATAAATGTAAAATGTGTTACTCTTTACACAAGATACTTTGTTTGGAGAATACAGCTTTAAGTCAATTTTTTAAAAGTAAATTTATAAAAAAAATATAGCCAGTCAACTATTTGCAGTAAGGCATATATGTTTATGTATAATGGATTTCTATTATAACTTGATTTTCATTTTTGGTTTTCATTTCTAGTATTATAAGTATTTTTTTTTTAGACGAGGTCTTGCTATTTTTGCCCATGGAACCGCAGGCTCACCTTGCCCAGAGTACCACAGACTCAAGCAATCCCCAGCTTCAGCTTCCCAGATAGCTGGGATTACAGGTGCGCGCCACCATGCCCAGCTATATTTTTTTGGAACTAGGTCTCACTACATGCCCCTGGCAGGACTTGAACTGAGATCCTTGGCCCCGGCCATGGCTTCCTAGGCTGCTGCTGCTTACGGGCATGCACCACCATACCCAGCCGTATTATAAGTCTTGATGCCATAACTAACACAAAATGCTTTGGGGTTCCCAGTCACCATTCAGAGTGCAAAGGGGTCTTGAAACCAAAAAGACTGAACACTGTTCTCCTAGGGTGGCAATTAACAGAAAGTCCTGAAAATCCAAAATACTCAATTCTGTTGCATAGACAGAGCAAATCTATCTGCTGTTACCCTGTCACTCAGCTTGTCACCATGCCTCTCTGGCGACTCCACGCTTCTCCAGCTTTTAATAAACTCAAATTCTCTCTGGTATAAAGATGAATCAGGAAATGAATCTCATTATGGAAGCGCATTTAAGAGAAGCACATCAGGACTGCTGTCTACACCTACTGGATTCCTTGTGGCTTCCACACCTTCAGGGAGTTCCTGTTGTTGATACGAGAAAGTGGTTTGTTACAAAGGGCTGGACAAGTAGCAGGAGGCTGTACTGACAACCTCCAAAATGTTCTTCTAATTGTCCAATCGTCCCCCAAACTGTCTCTGGATATTTCCATGAGGTGGCAAAATGCGGGGGCTAATTTCCAAGCTTGGATTCGTTCACTGACAATGGGAGGGTCAGAGCTTAAGACTTTGAGTCTCAGCCGGGCACGGTGGCGAGTGCCTTTAAGTGCAGCCCTAGAGTGTGGCTGAGACTAGGAATCACTTGAGTCTTTGGGTTCGAGACCCACTCGGGGTAACACAGCAAGACTGGGTGTGGTCACACATGCCTGTAATCCCAGCTACCTGGGAGGCTGAGGCTGGGAATTGCTTGAGTCCGTGGTACCCTGGGCAACGTGAGCCTGCGGTTCCATGGGCAAAAAAAGCAAAACCTGGTCTCAAAAAAAAAAAAAATAACAAAGTTTGTGAGTCTCTCTCGTTTGCTGATTTTATGCTAGAGGTCCATTGCAGTTAATCTGTAAAAAGGAGCCCAAACTCATCAGAGGATGAGAAACGCCCAGTTGGTATCCTTGCTAGGGGTGCCCCTTCAATGATGCAAAACATGAAGAGTCAGTAAAGTGAGGAGACACCCCGAGAACTAAGACTCTCTGGTCAGGGACGCAGCCAGGGGGCGACAGTCATATGGTCACATGGTCACGTGGCCTCTCATCTCACCTGCTGGCTCCTGCTGACCACTCAGGGCCAGGCACGTCTTCCCATCTGGCGCTGTCACAAAACCTTCCCGGCACGAACACCACGCGGTTCCCAGCCTGTTTTCACAGACGTGTTCACAGCCTCCATTCTGGTGCAGGCAGGGCTCTGCTCCTGGGGGGGAGGGGTACAGTCACAAACCGGCCTCCAGTTTTGGAGAGACTGACTAACAGGAGCCTGAGTCAAGCGCTGTGGCACCAGCTTCCCGCGCGGGGCCCCTGATTCTCAAACCCTCAGCTCTTCATTGTCATCGACGACATAGTCACATGTGCCAAGGACAGTCCGGGCACTGCTGAGTCCTAGCTCCCTGGCCCTCCTGGGCTGTGGGGCCCCGGGCTGACGGATGTGCTACACTAATCTTCACGCTGTGCCCACCTCATCGTTGAGCCCAGGATCTTCGGGATGTGCGCGCTCGCCAAGCAAGCTCTGTGCCGGGGAGCAGAGCTGAGATTGGAGGGATAAAGCCCCAGGTCACCCCAGACTGTCTAAAACAGGACCAAGTCTCGGGGAATCTGAATGTCCACCCAGATGAAAGGAAAACACCTGCTTCTCACGAGCTTCCCAGAGCTTCCCACACCTGCCAGACAACTGCCACCACTACAGAGGCCTATCCAGAGACAGGCCCTGGGAGGCCCGGGTACCTGGTTTCGCCAGGGGATGGACGATGACCAGCGAAGAGGGTTTCAGCCTGCTGCCCTGGATGCGCACCCGGTTCTGCCCGGTCCTCTTGTTCACCCTGGTGACTGACGGCCGGCGCCAGTCGGAGAACCACAGCTCATTGGCGAACACAGCCACCGCGAAGGGGTAACCTGGAAGCAGTTCAAACCCATCACACGGACCCTGCCTGTGTGAGACACTTGAAAGGTCAAGGCTGAAGCAGCCCTGTTCCATCCCCATGCTGAGCCACGTTCAGGTGAAAGCCACTGCCTGCGCCTGCATCTCCGCCCCATGGGAGAAGGAGGTGCATCCCAGATGGGCACCTGGGAGCCAGACCCTGGGATGGGAGCCCGAGAGAGTGGCTGGCGTAATGGCAGCCAGGAGGAGGAAACCAGCTCACTCTTCAGGGCTTCTATTAAAAATAAGTGAATGAAAGAAAGACCTTTATCCAATACCCCATTACCTATGAACACGGCATGTTCTTATGCAAATACTGAGGTGTCTGTGTTTTAAAACCAGGTGTGCAGCGAGGGGCTCTACACCCCTCCCCACCTTGCTCAGCAGATGGTGGCTGACTCACATCACTGCTGAGATGTGCTGTGACTCCTTCACTGAAGACCAAACTAGAGTCAATCTCTTTACCCCTCTAGGACTGAGTCCTTGGGATGACCCTGGGGGTTGCCCATTCAATCCCCAGCTTGCTGGGAGGATGTTTCTGTAACCCCAGGCAACTCACACGCCCACCTGCACCAACCTTTCTCTGCCCGGGGCTCCCTCCTTTCCCTTGCCTGCCCTTCTCCAACATCAGCCCCCTGACTTCTGCTGATGTCATCATCATTCTGCTGAGTCATCCCGGGCCTGCTCTATTACTTCGTCCTTGCACACCTCCAGCCTCCTCATCCTGCCAGCTTCTTCCTCACTCCACAGTAGCCTGAGCTCCCCTGTCTTCAGTTTCTCAGCCCACTGTTCGTTCTAGCTTCTATCTGTGTCTTTCCTACCTTCTTAGTCAAGTTTTCTATCTCCTGCCTCCATTCTCTGGGCTCCTATCCACTCTGCAGGGGGCCTCCCTGACCCTGTCTGAGTGAGACCCCCTGCCATACCCTGAAACAGCTCTGAGAAGACAGCTCCCTATGCTGATGTCCAGGGACTGGAGACAGAAGCTCTCTGGGCAGCAAACTCAGCCACCCCATCCTGGAGTCTGGGGCCTTTACCTGCCATCATCATCATGACCTTTGAGTTTTAGTCTGCAGTCATTTGCCCCAAGTCAAAGCCATAAAAGCAAGGAGATTTTTTTAAAATAGTAAATATAATGTTTCTTTTCCCCCTTTTCACATTTTAATTGATTATATATATATATACATATATATACATATATATATATACAAATATATATATATATATATATTTGTTGTTTGTTTGCTTGTTTGTTTTTGGAGACTATGTTGCCCAGGGTACTGTGGACCCAAGCGATCCCCAGCCTCACCCTCCCAGGTAGGTGGGATTACAGGCACCCACCATAGTGCCTGGCTGCTTTTTGGAGACTAGATCTCGCTATGTTGCCCGGGGTAGTCTTGAACCCGCTAACTCAAGCGATCCCAAGCCTCTTGCCTCCCAGCACTTGGACAACAGGCACGCGCCACCACACCTGGCTTTTTATGTATTTCCTATATTGTTATATACCCCAAGGTCTCCAACCACCAAGTCACCTATGAGCCATCACCCTGATCCCTTGTACTCATCCTTCCTCTGATTTTGCCCTCCCTCACTCCCCCCTCCCCCCCGCTCCAGCAAGGGGATTTTTTATATAGCTATTGGTTTTTTATTTTTGGTGAAGAATGTTTAACAAAAAATGGACTATCTGAAGTGTACAGTTCAACACTGCTAAGTACATTCACACAACATGTCACCAAAAAAATTACAGGTTTTTCTTGTAAAACTGAAACTCTCTTCCCATTAAACACCTTCCCATCCCCCCAGCCCCTGGAAACTGACATTTGCTTTCTGTTTCTATGAATCTGACACTTTGGTGGATCCTGTAAATGGAATCATATAGTCTTTGCCTTTTGTCCTTGTCTTTTTCCACTTAACATAGTGTCCCCTGGGTTCATCCTCATTACAGCACCTCATTACAGTAAGAAGTAGCTAGCAGTTTTTCAACACCTACCTCACACTAAATAAAACCCTTACTTCTGTTCACCAATGACTCCCAACTGCTAAATTAAAAACGAATTATTTCAATCTTTACATTAAAAATCCTGAAGGACAGATTGAGAAACCACAGCTTCTCTACCAGTAGATGGTGCTGCTATGATGGGAATGGCCATTTGGATGTCATAATTTGCAGTTATTTGATAATGGCCTTTAGAAGGCAATCTCATGGGTCATAGATTAAAGTAAAAATATAAATTATTGACCAAATACCTGCTGTACCTTTTAGTTTAGAACATGGTGTCTTTAGGTTCAAATTTTTATGTTTATCCTTCATACTCTCAGACCGCAAAACTAGAATTTCTCATTTATTTAGAATATATTTCTTTTTAGTAATGTATGTCTCCCCACTAGGTTCCATAATGTCACAGGAACACTAATTATTTTTGCTTTCCATTTTATCTCCACTTCTTAACAACACAGTATCTGTTCAAAGAATGAATGAATCATATCTGATTATACACTAGTATATCATTTATTAAAATGGTCTTTGATTTTTAAAGAAACTTGAAAATGTGTAAAATTTTTAAGCATACTTATTTGACTTATTTAACGGATAGTACAAAACTAGATATTGATTCCCTTTCAAACTAACAATATTGGTCAAAATAGGTGACTTCCTATCGGTTGCAAAATGACAACTTTCTAACTCAGAACTTTATTAACTCTTGGCTGCACTAATTAAATGTGGGAGCCTCATATTTTCCTACTGTCCACCTTCCACTCCTACACTGTGACCTAAGTGTTTCTCATTCTCAGATGCCAATCTGATATGCATCTCCCACTCAGAGGTACCTGTGGTGATTCCCTAGTACATGTGGAATTAAGTGTGGCCCACGCACCCTAGTGGTAGTAACACAGAAAGACCACACATTTTGCAACCTTGTCACCATCTGCTTGCCATCTGGCCTGATTCAAATACTGTCTCTGCAGATTCTCTGAGTCATATGAATCCCCTACTGCTGCATAATTTTAGGTTACCTTTTACAGCAGAGAACAGTGCTTTAAAGATATTGATGAAACTGCATGATGCCTAGGCAAAATCAGAAAGTACAAAAAGAGAGGAAACTACCTTAACCTTTGCACATCCTGGGTATAGCTACTCATTAACACCTGAGGTGACAGCACACTACTGTGAAAACAACAGTTCATGCAGCCTTGGGAATGAGAACAGTCAAATCAAGTTTGAGTTTCTAGAGCAGTTGAGACATTTTTCTCAGCATTTCTATGACCTTTTGTTTATTGTTAAAACTGCACACTGTAATTCTTTTAAATTGTGTTTACAGAGGCCATGTTGACTCACAACATTGTATATACTTTAAGGGTGATGGTTCACACCTCCCTCTGGTAGTTCACTCTAGTTCACACCTCACCATATCACACCTGAAGTACCTGTCAGTTCCACTGGGCCCCTCACTCTGGGAGACTCAATTCTGCAGTCAGATTTCAGGGTATTTTTTTTGTCAGATAGTCTGTTATTTCTTACAGAAAATTTTTTCTCATCATTCTGACTGGTGGAAATCTTGGCAGAGAGAAAAGATCATATATCAGTATTTTAGGCCCTGCGTTCCAATGCTAAGGGAAGTCTCCTACCTCCTAGATCCCTGAAGAAGCCTGTCTCCTGTCTGTCTGTCTGTCCCTCTCATCAGAGGGTTAGAGGGTGTGTGCATGAACACATTTCACAGGTCACTCTCATCAACACTCGGTCAAGATGAAGACATCATGCCTCCCAAGGTCTCACCGACATCATCCAGGGGAAGTCGCTGGCGTTCAGAGCCGTCCAGATGAGCTGTTTCCATCACAGCCTGCTCCGGGTCGCACCAGTACAACCTGTCGGTCAGGTAGTCGATGGCCAGTCCACTGGGCCAGACCAGACCAGAGCTGGCGACGACCCTGCGGCCAGAGCCTTGAAGGAAAGAGCTTTCAATTCGTGGGTGAAGGCCCACATCAGTCCAGAACAATCTCCTTCAATCAAGGAAGCAGATGACAAGTCAGATTTGCCTGAAAAACAATTCTTTCATCTTTGAAAAGGTCAGTGCAAATTACTTTAGGATAAAGGGGTATGGTGAGGAAGAAAGAAAGAGAAAGTATGGTTCTGTTAGTTCTGTTGGAAGCAGAATTTTTCAAACCAAAAAATAAAATCTTTTGTGTGTAGAGCCGGGGGCTGAATGAAGACTCAGGTCATTAGGCAAAGAATTATTAGTTTTTAAATCTGAAGTCTGTTCCCATTCTCAAGTGTGTCCGAGGATGTAGTCTATGTTAGCATTTCATGCTGTGAGAGACGAAGAGACTTTACCAGCCCAATTCTCTGGTCCACATGTGTAAAACTCACAATATTTGAAAAATACGACATACAAGGGAAAACATATTTAACTGTGATCAGAGACTCAGCTCACTTAGTTTTAAATCCCATCATTCAGATGCTGAGACACATTTTTAGAGATAAAGATTGGTTCCCTGGCTTGTTTAGGGATGATTGGCTTCTCTGTCTCAGTCGTGTGACCAACTTTCCATCTATTAAACGTTATCCCCAATGTAGGATCCCAAAGACCATGACCAATAAAATAAGGTCAATCTCAACCATGTTTTCAGGTGGTAGAACGGACTTTCTTACACGCCGTAGTTCCCTGAATCTAGTCCAACATTTGTCACTAGTTTACAATGAACACATAGCATGTTCTCCTCTTCCATGAATTCTGTCCTTCTGGATAATTCTAGAAAAGACAGCTCATTGGAACCACCAAATCCTGAGATTTTTCTGAGTAGAATTCACAAGTCATTCTATCTCTGTCTGCCATGTCTATTCGATCACATCTACTGGGGGAAAGCCATAATGTGGCTTTTAAAAGCAACTGGTCTAACGGGTTGTTGCTTAACTGAATAATTAATAATAGCTTCTTTCTTTACAAAAGGAAATGGATTTTGCCTGAAATGAAAGGGCAACTAGACAACATTTTTATACAAGAGTAAGAGGGTGGGAGGAAGTCTGGCCAGCCTGGGGCCCTCCTCCCTCTATTCCCCCCTCCCCCTCTTCCTTCCC
>PVHY01030600.1:0-13306 GCA_004024945.1 Uropsilus gracilis
TAACAGATCCCATTTTACCTGGACAAAAAGATACAAAAGGGAACGTGTTCCTTTCTCCAAGGAGCTTACTACATGGTAGGACAAGACTTTCCTAGATGTAATTTGTAAAACCCGAAGAAAGTTGAAGATAAGGAAGAGATCATTATTCTCCGGATTAGATCATTATTCTCCAAAACCAGCACACTTTGGATCCACACTTTTCCAGGTAACTGGTATAGATGTGTTACTAAGCTGGGCCTAAAAACATGCTGGTAAGCAAGGCAGACGCAACCTTCCATTCCCAGAACTTAATTTCCCGTGAGGAGAAAACCAAAATACGTGACGAGTTAGTAAATATAGAATTACAAATCATGCAGACTGCCTACAAGGAAGCGAGCAGGCTTTTCTGCTCAAATAATGGAGACATCAGCTAGAACTGGGGTCAACAGAGATGACCTTTCCAAAGCCGTGACATTTAGCTTCCAACTTGAAAGATGAGAAGTCAGGCCTGGTACGAAGGGGGGAAGGGACCAAAATACAAGTTGGGTGTATGGGCTGGCCCTTAGAACCAAAGATACTCCGTTAACTTGTAAATTTAAGCTCTGACAGACTGAGTCTCTGATGTGATTCCAGGAATCACGGACGTGGCCGTAAGTCAGCTGACGAGAGTTTGGCTTTCCTAGAGCATTCTGGGCCAGAGTGGGAGTTACAGAAGCAGCATTGCTGTAAAGGAATGAGCCTCTGCTAAAGAAATGAGAAGTTCAACGTCCAAATAAGTTTGGACGATGCTGACTGTTTTATCTCCCCTCGGAGAGATTTATAGCACACAATGGCCTCTTAGGATCCTCGTACCAATCCGTCATTTTGAAAGCTTAAGTTTAATGCAGTCCTAACCAAACTCTTTCAGCTGGTAAAGAAAATAAAATCAATGAAGAAAATAAAATCAGGTGATGTGATGGGGTGGGGGAGCCTTGCTGGGCATTGGGTATTTGCATGGAGATCTGAATGACATAAAGGAGAGAAAAGCTATCAGGGAAGGACATATCTCATGGCTGAAGTAGTAAGAACTTTGAGATGGGGAATGTGCCAGGACATTCAAGCGGCTCACGGAACAGTCCCACATGAAGGGTGTGGCTGAGGAGTGACAGGGAGGGAAGGCTGTTTAGCCAGGTCTAAAGACCCCCTTCGGCTGGGCTGGAACCCTCAACTACAGAAACAGAGGTGACAAATCTGGGCAGTAACCTGAGAATTTGGGTAAGGAGTTAAGTTCCCCAGACATTGCTGGTGGGCCCAGCACAAGCCTACTGACGCTCCACATCGACCACCCACCACACTACTGCAGGGAGTGAAAGCCAAAAAGATGCTGACAATAACTACTTGGCCCTAGAACAACCTGCGTCTGAACGTTGAGAGTCCAATTACACATAGATTTTCTTGCAGACAAACCATGCAAAATCATGATGTCGATTACTACAGCTACTATTCTAAACGTACGTTCCCTTTCTTATGCTTTTTCACATGTTTTTCAATCTGACTTACTTTTTTGTAAGAACAGCATATAGTAATAACAAAATTTTTATCGGTTGTGCTGATTGTTGATGAGATCTGCGAGACTTCCGGTCAATAGCAGGCCGTTAGCAGCTAAGTTCTAGGAGAGTCAAAGTTGCTTTTGACTGTAGGGGTGAAGAGACTGTACCCCTAACTCCTGTGTTGTTCAAGGGTCGACGGTATTAGCAATATCTCGGTAATGGCTACTTAGGCGAAAGTTGCCTCTTGGCCCCCATATCCACGCTTCCCTTCTCTCTCTGTGTCTACAGCCACCCAGCCGTAGTCAGGACCCTGACTACATTTCCCAGGACTCCTGGGAGCCAAGTTTGGTTATGTGACTAACCCTGGCCAAGGGGAGGTAAGCCAAAGGAGCGAATTAAAACCAAGCTCTCTAATGTGCCCTGAATGTGTCCTTCTGTCTGCACCACAGGTTCCTGGTTGAATTTTCCATCCTGGATGATGGGGAGAGAGGCTGGGTCCCCAATGATGGTGACGGTTTCATAGCAGCCATCAAATGCCCTGGGGAAAGTTTTCCTTGACAGAGAATGGACTTCTCTCTTGGTTAAGCCATGTTCATACATACATTTGTTAGACACCACTCAAGCTGAATGCTAGCTAATGTTCACTAATGCTAACTAAGGCTTCACTCACTGAAAGTTACAACAGTGGATAAGATGAGCCTATTAGAATACAGGTGAATCAAAATGTGCCTACGAGAGTGATAACGTTGAGCCCCACATGTACATATATGTGTCCTCATACATGCACAAACATAGTTCTACAAACACAGAGATGTCAACATCTCATTTCATATTTGTTTAAGGCAAATCTTTTACAAGCATCTTCAGCATTCTTATCATGGGTCACTTAAAACACAGCCTGCGGTAGAACGTAACATGTGCTGCGGTGTGACTCTATGATGAGAACCCACAGGAAGTGGTCCGGTAGGTCTCTGGACACAGTTGACAGCCTACAGAGCTGGAATTGGCATTCAGCTAAAGATCAGGTAGCAACACCACTACGAGGTGTGTGCCCAAGGGGAAAGAAACATTTGTCCAAACAAAGACTTGCACATGAACGTTCAGAGAGCTTCATTCAAGGAGCCAAATCTGGAAGCAGCCCAGATGTCCATCAGCAGGAGAAGAGATAAACAAATCGTGGAACCTACAAAGCCATGCTGACCAGCGAGCGAAGAGAACAAGTTTCCACACAGAACAACATCATGGGTGACTCTCCCGACCTCTGAGGAAGGGAAAGTAGTCAGAAGCCAGACAACATGCGGGATGAGTCGAGTCAGGAGCTGTTCTAGAAGAATCCAGTCTGTGAGCACAGACATCAGGTCAGTTACTTCCTGCAGCTGCATGGGAAATGGGGATTGATCGCAAAGGAGCGCAAGAGAATTTTCCAGCAGCTGAAATTCTTTTCTCTCGCCATTGGGGTGGTCGACAGGTAAACCCACTGAGCACAGCTCATCTAACCAGCCTGGGAAGAAGCCCTTCATCCGAGGGGACTTGTGGTTCACTCAGTTGATTCCGAATGTTTCTTTTTTCCCTGTCAAGCTGAACAGCAGGAGGGCTGTGCTTTGAAGAGGGCAGGAAGCCATGTAAAGTCGGAATGGCAGCTTAAATGTCCGAAGGGCACACATTCCGGCCGGCTGGTGCTTTGTAAAGCAAGCCGCTTCTTGCAGAAGAAGAAGCACAGAAGCTGTGCTCCAAGAACAGAAGCTGCGGGGACTGGCTTTCTGGAAAAGCATCTCCGATGAGGCCTGTGGGAGCAGAGAGAGGACCCACAGCAGGGCGCAGGGGCCGTGTGTGAGACCTCAAGGCCAGTGAGGCCACGGACCTCCCGTGCGTAGGACCGGGCGCTCCTTGCTGCTGCAGTTGCTTGTTCCATAAAATCAGAATTCCAGGCCAGGCATGGTGGCGCGGGCCTGTAGGCGGCAGCTTAGGAAGCCACAGCCGGGGTCAGGGATCGCGGTTCAAGTCCCACTGGGGGGCCCATAGCGAGACCTAGCTCCAAAAAAATAGCTGGGCATGGTGGCATGCACCTGTCATCCCAGCTACCTGGGAGGCTGAGGCTGGGGATGGCTTGAGTCCGTGGTACCCCGGGCAACGTGAGCCTGCGGTTCCACGGGCAAACATAGTGAGACCTGGTCTCAAAAATAAAGTCCGAATGCCCGTGTTGGAGGCCGAGGCACGTTGGACAGGCCTTGGTCTCCGCACAGAGCTGGCCCCCACAGCCCGCCAGCTCTCAGGCGGACGCTGGCCCAGCAGCTGGGAGTGCCGCCCCGGGGTTCCTGACCACTGGGTCACGAAGACGAGCACGTCCCCGTCTGTGGCCCCGGCCTGGGAGGGCTGAGGAGACGCGCTGGCAGGGCTGTGGGATCAGGTGCACGAGGTCGGCAAAACACAGTGCTGGAACGGTTCCTCTGGCAGCGCACACAGGCGGGGGAGAGACAGGGGCTGGACCGCGGCTGATGAGGAGCCGCTGCAGGCAGCCGATGGCAGGACGGGGGCAGGAACCGGGATGGCCGCACGCATCTGGGGAGGACGGAGCCAGGGCAGCGGAAGGGGCTGATGCTGACGGACTGGGCAAGGCCTAGGAGGTGAGCACAGGCTCGGGGCCGATCTTGTGGCACGGAGGAGGCAGCTAGGCTGAGGAATTAGCTCTGGGAAACAAGAAGCCGGCCCCTGGGTCCACCAGGATGCCCTGGCCTGGCGTGTCCCAAGCTGACCGCCTGCCTGGTGCCCAGCATTGCTGACCCACTGCCACCCACAGGGCCACCCACGGAGGATGCCGGAGGGGGTGGGGGAAAGCATAGCCTTTGTGCCTGTCTTCTCCACGGCCGTCCGCCAGCTCCTGCCCACTGCGCTGGCCCTTCACTCACCTCACCTTCCAGCCGGCTGTCACCCAGGCTGAGTCACCCCCTGGGTGCCGCCATGGCGCCTGGCATGTCAGCGCTCACCAGCCACAGCTGTCGCGGGCCCTGCACACGCACGGTCAGTGGAGGGCCGGCTCCATGCCGCTCCCACCCTGGGCACAAGGCAGAGGCGTCAGATGCCGCCTGAGCCAAGGAGATGCGCACCAGGGCGGGAGGGAGACGGGCAGGGGCTCCGTGAACCGGCTCCGCGGGAAGAGGGGAGCAGACCTGGGGGTCATGGGCTGTCCTCCTCGGCCCCTTGCTACCTGGATAGCGACCTCTATTTGAAACCCAAAGCTCCCTCAGACCTGAGCACCCGAAGGCGCCTCTCCCGGCGAGAACACAGCCGGCTGCCCACCAGACAGACGCCGCTGGCTTCAGCCAGGAGGCCCCGGGCAGCCGACACCTGGGGAGTCGGAGCCTCTGGCCGCAGGGAAGCTGGTGCTGAAGCCGCTGGCATGAGCCAGACTTGCCACAGACCCGGAGACGGGAGCCCAGGTTCACCGTGGAGGCTGGAGGGGCGGCCAGCAGTGCAAGTGCCAGGGCCACCGTGCTGGCCTCTGTGTCTGTCACACAGGATGTGACAGGCTTGGCGCATGGCTGCCGCCCGTCTGAGGCAGCTGCAATTATCCCGGGAGTTTCTAATCCAGAAAAGAGGCTTCTGGGGCGCAGAGAGGGAAGGGATCGAGAGCCCAGGGGGGAGTTTCTGGAGTGAGCAGGAAGGGGCGTTTGTTGCCGGGCGTAGGCGTTTCTGGAGGTTATTCAGCACTAAGCACAGGTAAGAGCAAAAGGGACAACTGGTCAACCTCGATGGACGGCCTTGGAGATCAGGGCCTGACTCCTCCTAAATGCTAACCAGAGAGAGAGACAGAGAAAGACAGAGACAGAGAGAGACAGAAAGACAGAGACAGACAGGCAGAGAGAGACAGAGAAAGACAGAGATAGAGAGAGACAGAGAGAGACAGAGACAGAGAGACAGAGAGAAAGACAGAGACAGACAGGCAGAGAGAGACAGAGAAAGACAGAGATAGAGAGAGACAGAGACAGAGACAGAGAGACAGAAAAAGACAGAGACAGAGAGAGACAGAGAGACAGAGAGAGAGACAGAAGACAGAGACAGAGATAGAGAGAGACAGAGAGACAGAGAGAAAGACAGAGACAGAGAGAGAGACAGAAGACAGAGACAGAGATAGAGAGAGACAGAGACAGAGAGAGACAGAAGACAGAGATAGAGACAAACAGAGAGAGAGAGACAGAGAGACAGAGAAAGACAGAGACAGACAGGCAGAGAGAGACAGAGAGAGACAGAGACAGAGAGAGAAGACAAGGCTGTGCTCACACAGAAGCTGTGTGGGCAGAAGCCCAGCCTCGCTCACCCTGCAGGCCTTTACCCCAGCATCCCCTGGACGCCCACCTTCTTTGCTTCCATGATTATAAATGCTTCTTTGCAACCAGGCAGCACTTTTCAATTAACTGCTGATTGCTAGATGGGAGGGGCGTCTGTGTCCCCCCACCTTAGAAGCTTCAAGCGAAGAGACCCCGGCCCTGTGGCAGGCGGCTCTTGGCTTCTCTCTGGCAGCCCGAGCTGACTCTGTCTACCTAGGGAGAGGCTCTTGGCTGGACCAGGCATGGGTCTTGTCCTTCCTCTTCCTCTCGGGCCCCAAACAGAGTAACAGACCCCAAAGGCGGAAAAGCCTTCTCTGTGGCACCCTTACCAGACCGGAGGGAGGAGAGAGAACAGGTGCCCGAAGGGGAAACTCAGGCACAGCCGGCCCTGAGCCCCCCACCCCCAGCCACACCGATGGCTTCTCAGGGCCTCAGCTCCTCATTCCTCAGAGGGCTGAGAAGCTAGATCAGCTGGCGATTCCCCTGCCGGCGCTTGAGTCCGTGGGCTGAGCGGAGGCCCTGGGAGACCTGACAGTGCCTACTTCCCCGCCGGTGCCATCCGGGAGGCTGGTGTTGCCCCTGCAGACGTTCAAAACAAGCGGACAGCAAGTCACCCACCTGCCGGCTCTCCCAGGCCCCGGGCTGCCTGTTTACAGGCGTGTTTTCTGACTCCTCGCTCCTCGTGCCCGAATCTGCTCAGGAATGTGGCATTCCAGCCTCTCGTGTCCCAACGGCAGCCATCACCCTCTGGCCACGCCCCCGGCTTCTGAGTGAGTCAGGCAGGAGCGCCAGGTGTGAGGCCAGAGCCTCCCGTGACGGCTGCCAGCGGCTCCATCAGCTGCTGTGTCAAGACTCTGGAAGGCAGCGTGCAATCTGCTGTCCCGTGTGGCCAGTGAGAGAAAGAGGGCAGCGGGGCCACCGTGACAGTGCGTGGACTTCCCCCCCACGTCCTAGTCCATGAGGCCCTGTCTTAGCCACACTCACACGTGGCTATCACGGTCCCCTGGCCGGAGAGCCAGGCCAGGCAGATTCAGAGACTGCAAGTACCGCAGCTCAGATGACCGACCAGGACCAGGCGGGGCTGGACGCCGGGCTGTTGGGGTGAGACAGCTCGGGCAGCTCCCCGCACCCCACCCAACCATCCCGGCCTCCTTGCCAGCTCACAGGGACGTTTCTCAAAGGCTGAGGTGGAGGTTTTGCAACAGCGCCAAGACACAGAGAAACGCGAAGGGAGCTGATGCAGGCTGCTTCAGCTCTCGGGCCTCAGCGCATCCCTGTAGCAGGGGGAGAGTGACGCCCGCAGTGCAGACTCTAAACCAAGGCCACGTCAACCAAGGCTGGGCACCAGCAGTGCAGGGGCTAACAGCTGGAGCCACCGGGCGAGAGGCAGGCTCCAGGTTTGCCGAGTGTTGCCACGTGACCTTGCAGAAGCTGCGTCGCCTCCCTGGGTTTCCGCTTCCTCCTCAAGGAGGTGGGGATCAAGCAGACACCTGCTCCACGGCGCCAGGAGAGTCACGCATGCAGAATGGCTCAGCGCAGCGTCTGGCACCCAGGGGGCACTTGGTAACTATTTGCTGAATAATGAGCTACGGCGACTGGCATGGCCGGGCTGCGAAGGAAGAACTGGCTGGCGTGAAGCCAGGGTGCTGTTAAGACATGTGCCGCACGAGCCAAGCACCTCCCGCAGACACCCGGGCTAAGAGGCCTTTCTGAAACAGTTGAGCGAGGCTTCAAGCAGCCTCGGACATCCATCCTGCTCTCCTGCTTTGCTGGAAGATTCCCAGAGACCTTCAAAGAGGAGGGATCGGGAGAGGGAATACAGATGGCCCTTGACTTACAGTGGGGTGATGGCCTGCCAGCGGCAGGGGAGGAGTATGGTAAGTCAAGATGCATTTCATAGGCCTCGTCTCGGAGCATCCGAGTCTCGCCTCAGCCGACCTTACGCATCTTCGGAACGCTGACATTAGCCCACAGATGGGCAAACCGTCTCACACACGGCCTGTTTGGCAATACAACCTTGACTAGCTGACATCATGTACTGACTGCCACGCTGGAAGGGACAAACAGAAGCCCACGTTCCAAAGCCCAAGTCCCGCTTCTACTAAAAGTGTCTTGCTTTGGTGCCATTGTTTGAGTCGAACCATCATGAGTCGGACCATCATAAGTCAGGAACTTAAGCCGTGGTGTGCCAGGGCAGGCAGGGGCCAGAGAAAGCTGCCTGATGAGAACGATGAGACCCAGAGAGATGAAGCATCGCTCAAAGCAATGCAGCAAGCTGGGCCCCCCTGCCATGCTGGAGCCCAAGACCTCTGCCCCCACCTCCCTCTTCCAGGCCAGACTCCCTGCACCCCACCTCCCTCGTTACACGGACCTTCTAAATCAAGACACGGAATCAGTTCAACGCTAAGCTTTTAAAGTTCTCACGGACTGTCCCCTCCCCCGGGTCCCCTGGACGGAAAGTCACTCAAGCAGAAAACGGCATTACAGCACATGTTGAGCCCCCAAGAGGGATGATTCCTTCAGACAGGAGCGCCTGAGGAGGAGTCAAACACGGGATTTGAGCTGCGCATCATCTGGGCCCCAGCTCTGGGGCGAGGTTTCTGTTTCGGCATCCGGTGGCCGATGATGGCCGGGTGTCACATTCACGAGTCTGATGCTCTCTGATAAGCACAGCCCGCAGGTCTCTGCTGCGATGCTGGAGAGAGGCGGCTGCATTCAGCCACACTAGGGCTGTGGAGAAATCCGTCCTTTCAATCCCCAGTCAACTTTGCTAGGAGGTGCCCCACCCACCCCACCCATGCATTCCAAACAATGGCTTGTTCTCACTGTCCTTGACAACTAGGTCACTGGCCCGGCTGGGCGGTGGATTTAGAGCCTGGAATGTCCAAGCTGGGCAGCAGCTCAGAAGCACTTTAGGGAGATTCTGCATTCCTCAGCTGAGGAAACTGAGGCCCGGAGAGAAGGGGCTTGTACTGGGTCACACTGTGGGCTCGGGCTGAGCCCCTCGGCCATTTGACCCACCAGCTCCTTTGACCATGGGAGGTGGCCTGAGCCATCTGGGCACTGCACCTGCACCAGGAAGCTGCAAAGACAAGTGAAAAGAGCTTCCGGAGCACTTGGAAGCTCAACCATACCCCCCCCCCCCCGAGACCACCCCTCCCCCACCCACCCCCAACAATGCAGCTAGCTAACCTGGTCTCTGCTTAACATGCCTGCATAACATGAAGCCACACCTCCCTCACACACACTCACCCCCTTCCCCTCTCTCTGCATCCCTGACGCTAGATTTCCTGCGCGGATAGATCAGATACAGAAGGTGCATGTCCGTTTGCCAAAGGAGACGCGTAGATTAACTCGAGGATAAGCGGTCCCGAGCTTTAGCGCCCAGCAGCATTGTCAAGGAACTGCCTCCTCTTGAGGAAGCTTGTTCGAGTGATGGGCGTGAAAGTACGTAGTTCCAGAGCTGACTGTTCTATAACATCTGGAAAACCGGCTCTAAGTGAGGCCGTCACTTCTGTTGGGGTTGGAGTTTGGGGCAGGAGCGGTTTCTTGTGTGTTTTGATTTTACTCACCAGGGATGGGGTCATTTCCTAGCACTGTCCTTGGAAGTCCCTTAAGTACAAGTCAAACACCAGCCACCTCCATATAAAGGAGACACTCAGCTGTGGATATGAGCTGTTCACACAGTGACAAGATAAACGCGGTCGTTAGAGTCACCTTCGGGGGCCACTTGTCTTAGCAAAGGGCACCCAGGCATTGTTGTGAGCAAATGCTACAGTCCTTCCTCCTCAAAGCCTCCAGCATCCTTGGTAAATGTCTTCAAAAAATGCCTAGCCTTGAGCAGAAAAAGAGAGGTGTGTTTCCGGGACTCGGGTAATGTCGCCCACAGCCAAAGGTCTAGACCTTTCCCGTCCTGCACTGCGAGCCTAGATGCACTCACCCTACCAATGACTCCCCCCAACAGCTGCTGCCACGAAGGTGTCTCACATCTCTGCTTTACAAGTAAGGACAAGAAAGAGAGCTTTTCACAGAAGTGGAAATGAAAACCATCACCTTGCCTTAGCTTTAATGAGTGTAAGGGAGTGATGGGTGGGTCCTTTGACTTCGAGCCAAGACCTCATGACACTGATGGCTCAAACATGTGTTGAGGACCTTCTCTGTGCCCCAGACTGTGCTAAACGCTTCATATCACCTCATTTAATCACCTCCATATCCCAATTAACAAATAACTGTCATTAGCTTCATGTCACGGCTGGGAAACTGAGGATTATGGAGGTTGAATAACTTCTTTAATAAGCGGCAGAGCTGGAATCAGAACATAGGTCTTCTTGCTTCAGAGACTATTCCTTTAATGTCTCTTCTGCTGCCTGCCAATCGAAAGTGCTTCTTGTAATTTACTTAATTAGGCCCCAGGAGGATGGCATTATATTTTCATGAATTAGCAGGAAGTAAATGTCAAGCTCAGCACGTGTTACTGAATGCCGAAGTCTGGCTCTTGACCTGCTTCAGGGAGGGTTGGAATTCTTCGTTCAGCAAACACAGGCTCTTCATTCAAATCCGTAGCAGCACCTGTGAGGTGAGGGGTTCTGTACTGAATGTGGGGAAGGAGGCAAGAAGACACAGAGAGAGGGCTGTGCTCCGGGAGTTTCAGTCCCAGAGGGAAGGAACCTGGGAGCAACTTCCCACCATCCTGCTGGGTAGATGCCAACAGGGGGGAGCAAGGTGCAAGAACACCAGGACAGAGGCTCAGGGTGGCACGGTGGCTCTGTAACTTGGGGGCGGCATGGCAAGGGAGGCCTGAGATTGACTCCGCCATCTAACCAGGTGGATGAGCTGAACAAGCCCTTCGTTCTCTGCACTTCTGTCTTTGTCACATTCTGATGCTGACAGCGATACAGTCCCAAGCTCGTCCAGTTTACTGGGTGAAGCCACACGGGCCGGCACTCTGGCAAGCCCACCAGATGGTCAGCGCTGGTGACGCTGAGCGCCACTAGGGGTCAGGGGTCGTTTTACCCAAGCCTTGGGCAAGAAAGGTGAGGGGGGAGTAGTCATTTCAAGAAAGTGGCTTCTGACAGAAGCAGGAGAGGGTAAAGATGCTGAGGGGAGAGCACAGCTTACTGTGGCAGAAGAGAGGCAAGGCAGGAACTGGAGAGGAAAGAAGTGGAAACAGAAGTGGTTGACAACATGCGGTACTCCGGAGACATGTATGCGAAGGTGACCGTGCAAGGAACTGATTGCAGCCTGGCTCACCATGGAGGTGAGCGTGTGCCCGTGTGAGTGAGTGAAGGGACACGCGGATAAGCAAAGACAGAAAGACAGAATAGACGAATAAATAAGCAGAAATCACCTCCGTATCCATCTAAAGGAGACTGACCGAATAAATCACTATTCAGCTATAGAACAGGGGCCCGGACATTTGAAAACTATGTGTGTTTGTGTTGAAATGATGCCACACTTGAATTTTCTAAGTCCTGAAATGAGAGATTTCTGAGGAATGGCATAGGGTGGGGGTGAAGCGTTGGTGACGGTTCACTTTCTATTCTCCATCGGTGATGTTTACATTTCTTATCATGAGAGGCAGTATTTTTATATTATTTTTAATAAAAATATTAATTGCAATGCCTCAAGTAGGACAAAAGAAGCGAGGCTATTGGAATATCACTGGTTACCCCCAAAACTGCAGCCCCAGTGGTAGAGGTACGGAGGGGCCCCCAGTAAAGCGGTGAAGTAGAATGGAGCCGGCACCTGTGTGTCAGATGGAGAAAGAGCCAGCGTGGAGGAGAAATCAGGGAGCTGCAGAAACACTAAGGGAGGGCCAAGGAGAGATAAGGGAAGAAAGGATCAATTAGGAAGAAAAGACTTACATAGGAAGGAGGAAGGAAGGAAGGGGGGGTGGGAGAGAAGAAAAAGGAGAGGGAGGGGAGAGAGGAGGGAGAGAGAGTCTAAGGAGGGAGTAAGGGAGAGACAGAGGAGGAAGGGAGAGAGAGAGAGCGTGAGAAGAAAGTAGGGAGAAAGAAGGAAAGAGGAGGATGGGAGGGAGGGGAAAGGGAGGGAGAGGGACAACAGAGGGAGGAAGAAGAAATAAGGGTGGAAAGGAGAAGGGAGGGAAGGAGGGAAAGAGGGCTAAGGATGGGAGAGAGGAAGGGAGGAAGAAGGAGGTGGAGTGGAGAGGGAGATGGTGATGGACAGTCTTGAGAGAGTTCTGAGAAATGATTGGTGACCTCAGGCTTGGAGTGAAATGGGCAGCAGAGGTTTCCTGATCAGGCGAGGTGAGCAGGGCGGCCTGGGCTCGGCCTGGAGGCTGGAGGGCAGAGGCCCGATGTCTGACTCTAGTCAGGGGACAGGGGAGTTCTTCCTTCTCCTCAGCCCCAGCTGAGGTGCTTCCATCGGGCCAGGCAACCTCCCGTTCCCGGACTCCCCGGTCCAGGTTTCCAGACTCCCTTGTGCCAGCCCACCCCTGGCTGTCTCCACACAGCTTTGTTTTCCGTGGCCTCCCTGGGGATGTGAAGGTGAGGGAGGTCGAGAGGGTGGGTGGCCTGTGACCACGGTGACTCACAATGCTCCTTCCGGCTATTCTGTCCCTGGTGGAATGGGGTTTGGGTAAGGGAGGGAGAACAGCCCAGCTCTCTGGAGCAGAGATGCAGTGTCTGGGGATTCTCAGAGCCACCGCCTCCCTTCAGCCCCGCGTCCGCTGGGAATTATCTCCCTGTGTCTCGATTTTTCTGTCTGAAATAGTCACAGACAACCCACGACTATTGATTTCATTATTGCTGAAATCCCCCTCAGCAGACAGAAAGTCGCCAAAGAGAAGAGGGGAGAAGGTGAGTCTCTAAATTTCAGGAGGAGGTAAAGGGGGCCAGAGGATGGTGCAGAATATGCCATCTGCTCTTAAAAGGGAGAGTTTACATCCGTTAAAAATGACACGTTTGACGAATTTGTGGTCACATGGATGGACCTGGAAGAAAACATGTTACCAGGAACAATTCAGAAAGAGAAAGACAGAAACCAGATGGTGTCGTTAATGTACGGGATATAGGGAAAACAAGCAGAAGGCCAGGAGACAAAGTCAAAACAAGCCAACGATCCAACTAAAGTACACAGCTGGGGGTGGGGGGTGGGGGGGGAGATGGGAGGGAGCGGTCGGGGAGGGAAGGTGGTAGGTGATCCCCGGGGAAAACAAAGATGTGAAATATATATATAATAATTGGAAAAAGGGAGGGCGAGTTTAGGGTTCCAGTGGAAGAACACTAATTGTTTTCTTTAAGCCGTGAGGAATGCTAGGAGCCTGAGACTCCCTGAGGGGACCCACCCCCCCTTCCATCCTTAGAGGTTGGTGCAGGAATGAAAGATACACCAATAGCTCCTACTCCACCAGCCAAAGCAAAGGCAGTAGGCCTTTGTGCTAGAGAGGATGGGGATGGGGGGGTGTCAATGCAGTAGGCCTTTGTGCTAGAGAGGATGGGGATGGGGGGG
>PVHY01030601.1:0-13299 GCA_004024945.1 Uropsilus gracilis
CGTGTCTCAGCCCCAAATAGCAGGGCTCTTTCCGACCGATGGCTGGAACAGCCTGTGTGCATGAGTCTCTGTTCTCTGTGCACCAAACAGCCAGACCGCAACAGCGCCCCATCATCTAATATGAAGCACTTACATGAGTTTGTGCAGTGGGTCAAGCTAATTACAAGGTGTATGCAGTCTCCACACCACCCCCTGCCAATCTAGGGCAGGTCAGAAGGCGTCAGTGCGGATGGGTCCTGGTTTGGCTTTGTGGATGCCAACCGCCTCCTGCCTCCCAGCCCCACTGGACTGGAGCGGAAAGCGAAGTCCAAAAGCCACCAAGCAGCTGGACAGGCGGCCAGCCTGGTTATAGCTCAAACCCTCCAGCAGAGCTACTCAGATGAAGACCCCTCACCAGGAACCCCCGGGCAGGCCTGAGCCAGCCCCACCTTTGATGATGTCCACATCTTCCAGGGGTAGCTTCCACAGCAGCTTGTACTTGCTGGCCGTGTCAATGACGCTGGCTGCCGTGTACCTGTGGGGAGCCAACAGGGTGCTCTGGCTGGGGCAGAGGTGGGGCCCAGGGCAGGACAACGACTCCCCTCTGCGCAGCCGCCCAGCTCCCCCGGTCACTCACAGGCTCATGGAGCTACGCCGCAGGGAGCCTGACTTCCTTTTCAGGGTGGTGCAGACAATGAGGTCGGTGAACAGGAAGAGGGACCGGTCCTTTTTGCCACCAACTGCCTTCTGTGGGGCCCAAGTCTGGATTCAGGCCCAAAGGCCCACTGCCCTACCCACAATGTCCCAGGGGACATCCAGATCCAGGGAGGGGGACTCCCCTAGCTGCCCAGAAGCAGAGGTGGGACTTGACCCAGGACTCCACTTGGGGTGGAAAATCAGCGACAGCTGTGGGCACAGATACAAGAGAGCAAAAAGAAATTGGGGTGGTGGGGACCGAGGGGCTAACAGGACACAGCTTACCACTTCAATGACCATCTCCTGCCTCAGGAACCGCCGTAGAGGGGCCTGGAGCTGTGGGGCAGAGGCAAAGGGCATTCTGAAGGCTGATTATTAACCTCTTTATCTCCCCAGACCCCAGCGACCCCTGGCGCCACTCCATGGGCCAGGTCACCCACCCTCCCATCACTGTGCTCTCAGGGACACAAGGCCAGATAGAGAGCGAGGAGAACACAGATGCAGACAGAGCAGGAAGAGCTGGGGCACACAGGGGATGCACACACTGCAGACACCGCTGTGGACATGGACACGGCCGCTGTTCCTGGTAACCACAGACATGGACACAGGCCAAGCATCGCGGGAGTGGGTGGGGCACAGTGGGCTGGCACGCACATCCTCCATGCCCTCGATGTGAGCCTCGATCTCCTGTAGTACGCGGGCATGCCGTTCGGCTTCCTCGGCACTCCGGACGCCCTTGTTGATACGTTCAGCCACCTGCTTGATGTTCCGCTGTGCGTCCAGCAGGAGTGGGTGGTCCGGGTGGTCCTCAGGTGTGTGCTTCAGGAGGTCCTGTGGTGGGAATGGGGGCAAGACCTGCCTGCTCAGCTACCCCTGACAGGCCCAGGGGCCCCACACTGAGAGCTGAAGCATACCTATGGGTAGACACCAGAATGGGCTTCCTTTCCTACCTAGTGGGGACCCTAATGCTTGTGTGAACTGGGCAGAGGCCTCAGAGCCCATGCATCCTCACCTGCCCACACAGCCTGATACCCACCTTCACCAGAAGCTCGTAGCGTGGGATCCGCTGCACAGGCTTGATCATGAGATCAGAAAGCGCTTGTTTCTCCTTATTCTCACGCATGCTTTGCTGAAATTCAAAAGAGGGTAGGTAGGCTCCCATGTGAGGAGCAACATGCAAAGAAGGAAGTATCTGGGAGAAGCCCCTGGGTGAAGTCTGTCAGCCCCTCCAGCCCAACCAGAGGGTGGAAGATGACTAGGACTGTGGTGCCCAAGCTAGGAGCCTCAGGGAACCCCTGCACTGGTCCAAGATAGGGGTCACCTTCATCCCTCACCCTAGCCCTCAGTACCTCTAGGAACTTGAGAAAGGCCGGTCTCGCCTCCTTAGCCACACGTACAGCATCCTTTGCATTGAGAAAGTTATCGATATAGGCAGAATAGATATTGACCAGGACGTCCTTGGAGAACTGTGGGTGAAGAGGCAGGTTAGAAACTCTCAGTGTGTCTCACCCTGTCCCGGTTTCCACTGATTCAGAACCAACGTTGTTCCTCTCCAACTGGAAATGATACCAGGAACAGGGCACATTAGGAGTGTGTCTACGTCTTGTTGATGTGATTATGTGACGTGTATCTTATGTTCATGCATGCATGTACACATGTGTGCTTGGACATGTTCTGTGAGTTTGGACTTGGCTCTCTTACTTCCAACTGGGTATTCCAACTCTTACTTTCCTTCTCTTGGTCTCCAACTCTCCCTACTCCTCCACCTGGCCCTGAGTCCATCAGGCAGGATTCCCTCTTCACTGTCTTTGTGTGATGCAGACTCATTCCAGATACCTGAAGGCTTATGCAATTCCCTCCATCAAAAACACCCTTCCCCTCCAAACCTTACCCTGTTCAGGGCTGAGCCCCAATCCTTCTCCAGGAAGCATTCCCTGCCCTGGTTAAGACATACCTGGGACACTGCTGGCCTGGGCCACCCCTGCTCCCCTAAGAACAGACAGTGTTCCCTCTCCAGCGAGACAGGTACCCCGACCCCACCCAGTAAAGCCCTGCTCAGGACGGGACACAGAGCTGGTGGCCAATGCTTGCTAGTCAGCTGATGCTGGCTAACTGTGAGGGTTTTCGGGTAGAGGTTGGGACTTCCCTGTTCCTGTCTCAGCTGCTCCATGACTGCACAGAGTAACCTGTGGTAGAGCTTCTGATCCCTCTATGCTTCTGTCACCTGAGTGTGTCACCTGTCATTCCCCAAGTGTGCTGAAGCAGAGGTTGAAGCAACTCTGAGAGAAAGACCACACCCACCAACAGAGCCCATCCTGGGACAGAGCATCTTATGCTGACCCTCTCTGGGACTGAGGGCATACATTGCTCTCTTCAGTGGCACAGCCTGAGCAGGGGGCAAGCTGAGAGATGCTGAGGGTGAAGGCCTGGGGTTACACCACATCTGTTCCTTGGTCAGCAGGGACCTTCTAAGGCCTATTTTAGGCCCGAGACCCACCCAAATAAAGCACAGTCAACCTCACAAAAAGAGATACATATAATTTTTCACTAATAAAATTTCTGGAAGTATTATAATTTTGCTTTTGAAATTAGTTGACCCTGAATAACCATTTAGTTTGCTTGCTGAGTTTAGCTATCAGCCATCATCACACAGTCTTAGGAATTTCTGTAGCAAAACTTTTCAAATGTGATTAAATTCTCATGAAATATTAAACTTAACAATTTAACAGTATATTTTATAAACATTTAATAAATATTTTTGAGTTATGCTTTTACGATTCTTTTTGGGTTTGAAGCCAATGCCTTTCCTAAGATCCCCATCACTACTACATGATCTTGAAAAGGTCGCAGGAGGTAGAGTCACCTATGGTAAAAGGGAGCACGGGATGGGGTAGAACATGGGTGCTGGGACAATGGCTCCTGGGGTTGAATCCTTCATTTACTATGGCTTTGATTAGGTGATTTTCTCTAAAGTTGATGAAGAGTCATTGACTTTAAACTTGGGAATAATTGCACCTCCTCCTTGAGTTGTTATATATATATATATATATATATATATATATATGTATATATTACATATATTTAATACCTAGGATAGACTGAGGGCAAAACATCTATTATTACTAAAATACCTAACAGAGTATGAAAATAAGAAAAATTAAAAAATTAAAAAAAAAAAAAAAGCCTGATGGAAAAAAGAACTAGTCAAGGTAAAGGACTGAGGTCAGTAGCTTCAGTAGCAGTTCAGGGTCAGGACTGAGGCCAAGTCCATGGTAGCAATTGAGGTTGGTTCCAGGATCATGTTGGCACTAGGACACACGCCAGAGTCCAGTCAAGTTCTGGGGTCAGGCAGCGCCCAGGTTCGGGTCAACCCAGGGGCTGGGGTCAAGGTCAGTGTTGGGTCAAATTTTATTTATTTATTTTCAAAATAATTTATTTAGATATAAATTTCACACCTCTGTGATCTCTGGGGTTCACCCCCCCCTTCCTGACTGTTCCCACCCTGTCCCATCCCCCCCCAGGTTGTGTACTTCAGTTTGGTTGTTGGCTTGTTTTGACTTTTCTTCATGGATTTTTGTTTATCTTTCCCATGTCCCCTATAGTAGTGAAACCATTTAGTTTCTGTTTTTTCTTTTTCTTTTTGACTTGTTTCTGCTAACAAATTTTAGATCTGGGCTCAGATCTAGCATCAGAGTCAGCAACGAGGTGGAATGGGGCAAGGTTCGGTGAGGGGTCTATGAAAGCATCCAGTCCTTTCAAGAGGGGCCAGAGCTTGTGGGGGCTACAGCAGAGCTTGTAGGGCCACTTACCGACTGCACCAGCAGATCGCCCACCTTCTGCTGGGCGTGCCATGTCTGCACGCAGTGCCGCACCTGCTCCAGGAACTGCTCGTGGTGCTCCAGAAGCTCAGGGATCTGGTCGAAGATCTCATCCACCAGTGACGGGTCACACAGTAAGGAGTTCTCTGGCTGCTTCAATGGTTGCATGTAACCCTGGGGGACCCAAAGGGTCAGTGCAGGTCCCCTTCGAGCGATGGTACCATAGGCTAGCATAGCCCTACCTCCTTGATCTACTTTTAGAATTGAACTCAAGGAAGGAAGACCTATTCCCATGCCCCTCACATTGGGCTTCGCACCCGATGGAGGTGAGTACTCGGGGAAGGTTTTTTTTGATGCATGAATTGAAACAAAATAAAACAAAACAAACCTTGGGGTGAGAAAGCACAAAGATTGGGTTCTCAGAAGACCCCATGCTAGCCAGGCACAGTGGTGTATGCTTTTAAGCTCAGCCTAGAACATGACTGAGTCTAGGAATTGCTTGAGTCCGTGGGTTTGAGACCCACCCAGGGCAACAGAGCGAGACCTAGTCTCAAAAAATAGCTGGGCATGGTGGCGCACACCTGTAATCCCAGCTACCTGGGAAGTTGAGGCTGGGGATTACTTGAGTCCATGGTACCTGGGCAATGTGAGCCTGTAGTTCTTGGGCAAAATAGCAAGACCTAGTCTCAAAAAAAAAAAAAAAAAAAAAAAAAAAAAAAAAAAAAAAAAAAAAAAAAAAAAAAAAAAAAAAAAGACCCCATACTGTACCCCTTTGCATTGATTCAGCAAGTATTTTATTGAACACTTACTACACCAGGCATTCTTCTAACAACACTGGGAAACAACAACGAACATGAAATGCCAAAGCCCCTGACTTACCCATTTGGTTGGGTGAGACACACAAACTAAACCACTTTTCATAAAATCTACAATGCATTGTTATATCCTTATCTACCTATCATTAAGAAAAAAATAGCTGCCCCTACAAGATGCTGTCACCAATTACAGGGAGAACCTTGATTTCAGAGATGTTAAAGTGTGAAGAATGTGCCTTAGAATGGATTCCGTCTTGGAAAGTACATGCTAAGATAAAAGCTAGCAACTGCCGTGGACAAAATAAAGCATTGGGGGGATATCAGTGGCCATATGGAAAACTGGCTTTTAGCGACACATACAAATATTGCTTTAATAGTTTTCAGATATACCAGTCAGTACGACTAAAACTATTTCTCATGCTGAATCTGCACCCAACGGTTTCTGGAGAGGCCGCCCTCTACTGGCCATAGACAAAAGAAATGTGTTTGTTGAGATAGAATATATTCAATATGAGAATATAATTTGTATTAAACATATTTTAAAATCTGGCTTGTTTGTAAAACAAACTCAAGAAAGTAAAGTTCAAAGAATCCTCTCTCCTGGCTGGGGATTCGGAAAAGGCCAAAGGATGATAGTGAGGAGACGGTTTTGGGCGGCTTCCCTCTCCCAGCAGGCCAGTCTGAGCCAGCGCCTCCTCTGCACCAGCTTCTGTTGCTCCACAAGGAGCAGGAGCTAACAGCTCACCTCACAGTTCCAGCTACCCCACGTAAAAGCAGTGGGAGGCAAGAGTAAACAGCAACTGAGAACCTGTTACAGAACCTGCTAGCAGCCAGTACCTGTATTCATTCACCACAAACTTGTGGAACAACCACGCTAAGCACTCGGTAGGCAAACCAGTGTCCCTGCATTCGTGGACCTGACATCTTAGTGGAGGGGGGCAAAAAATAGGCACGACAAATCATGAAATTATGATGCAGTCTGTTAGAAGGTAGTCAGAGCTGTGGCAGCAGGCCAGTAGTGCCAGAAGAAGGGGTTTGATTAGGAAGAAGGGGGTTACTAGCTGGGAATTGGAAAAAGACTGTAAGGGTGAGGGTGAGGGTGATGTTGAGAAAAGGGGGTAGCCTTTAGGACCTGAGTTCAAATCCTACCTCCTTCTGGCTGTTAACCTTGATAATTTCACACCTTTATTCCAAGCTGGCCCGCCGGAAAAATACCAATCAGTGTCAGTGACAGAGGTTACAGCAAGGGAAGCCACAGCTTAAATCTCAAGTTGTATACCTCCTGAGCTTCAGGTTATGTAGACTAGTTGGTGAGAGGGAGTCAGACAGACAGGGATTCAACAGAGACTCTGGCTCCTCCTAGTTCTGGGACCCTAAGTATGTTGCTTTACTTTTCTGTGTCTCAGTTTCATCATCTGTAAAATGTGGGTCCTAGTGAGGTTTACATGAACTTTATGTAAAGTGTATGAGTTAAACACTTAATAAATGACAGTTTTTAATGTTACCAACGAGTTTATTACCAACGAGTTTATGTCTCTCCAAAATTTGTGTTGAAACCTAACTCCCAACGTGGCAGTGTTTGAAGAATGGGGCTTTGAGGTGAGCAGGCCATGAGCATGGAGCCCTCCTGAAGAGGACTGTGACCTTATTTAAGGACAGGACTCAGGAGAGCTCCCTTGGCTCTTCTGGCCCGTGAAGACACAGCAGAGAGAGGGCTGTTAACGAACCAGGAAGCAGCTCTTACCAAACACAGAATCTGCCAGTACTTGGTCTTGGACTTCCCAGCCTCTGGAACTATAAGAAATAAATTCCTATTTGTTTAAGCCAACCAGTCTATGGTATTTCTATTATAGTCCCTGAAATAGATTAGGACACCACCTAATGGAAAATACTAGGCAGTTTCTTAACTTCTCTGTGCGTTCACTTCCTCATCTAAAACAGGGCATTCTATTTACCTCACAAGATTAATACAAGTTTCAATGTGATTTTACATACACATACACATACATTCAGAGTTATTAGGCAGTATGCTAAATTATATACGCAGCTCTCTTGTAATCTGTGGGCTAGGCAGATACTATTATTGTTAACACTACAGTCAAGGAAAGAAACTGAGGCACAGACTGGTTATGTAACTTGTTCTGGGTCACAAGGCTGGTCAAGTAGCAAAGCCAAGTTTGAACACTGGTGGCCCAGTTCCAGAGTCATGGACCTGACCCCCAGGCTACCTCTAGCAACATCCTTGGGTTCAGCCAACTCCCTCCTCCTGCCCACCATCACCCTTACCCACCCAAGCTGTTCAGCACAACCCTTTTTTTTTTGAGACTGGGTCTCGCTATTTTTGCCCCTGGAACCGCAGGCTCTCGTTGCCCGGGGTAACATGGACTCAAACAATCCCCAGCCTCAGCTTCCCAGGTAGCTGGGATTATAGGCGCACGTCACCACGCCCAGCTATTTTTTGGGACTAGGTCTCTCTACGGGCCCCAGGAGGTACTCGAACCGCGATCCCTAGCCCTGGCTGCTTCATAGGCTGAAGCTTCCAGGCACGAGCCATCGTGACCGGTTTACAACCCTTCTTTAGTTCTGCACCTGCAGGTCCTGCAAGCCTCCATATGTGTAGCCCTGTGCTAGGCCGAGATTCAGAGGCAGAGCTCTGAACACTGCCCGCCTCCTCTCCCTGAACAAGAGATGGGCAGTTTATCACCATTTAATCTGCACGGGGGAGACAGATATGATCAGTCACATTTTGCACACAAAATCACTGAGGCTCAGAGGAGTCAGGTGATTTCGCCTAGTATGACCCAGCAGATAGGTGAGTGACTCAAACTCTAAACTTTGCGATCCTAATATCTTCAACTCCCACCTAGGGGACAACAAAGGACTCCCACACCTGATCTCCCTGCCCAGACCCCTGCACACTACTCTTGCCAGGCAGCCAATTCCACCTTAAAGATGTTATTCTAGTTGTGTGCCTCCTGACTTCCCTATACTTGGACTAAAGCCCAGCTCCTTGTGCAGCAGCCTTTGGGGTCTGCATTGCTGGCCCCGCTTCCCTGCTCACAGCACACTGGCGCCCCTAACTACTCTACATCTCCTCCAGCCTCCGTGCTTCTGCTGTCCCCTGGCTCTGGCCCTTTGGGTCCTCTCCTGCTTAACACCTCCTACCCAGCCTCCAGGTCTCAATTAAACACTGCAGCCTCAGAGAAACCACACTAGGGTAGGCCAGCATTCTGCATTCTCATTTGATGTGTGCTTTCTCCCCAGTATACAGCAGCAATGTATTTTTTTCCACCTCCATCCTTACATCTCCTTGACCTTTTCTCCTCTCCCTGCCTGCTTAAACTCACAAACCTCACCTCATCTGCTAGTTTAAGTTACTTCACTTTGCAGAACTGTGTTATGTAAATATCCAATATTTGTCTTTGCCATAATTTTTTTTTTTTTTTTAAGACTAGGTCTCACTATTTTTGCCCGTGGAACCGCAGGGTCTCGTTGCCCGGGGTACCACAGACTCAAGCAATCCCCAGCCTCAGCTTCCCAGGTAGCTGGGATTAGAGGCGCGCGCCACCATGCCCAGCTATCTTTTTGGAACTAGGTCTCGCTACGGGCCCCAGGCGGGACTCGAACCGCGATCCCTAGCCCCGGCCACTTCATAGGCTGAAGCTTACAGGCATGAGCCACCGTGCCCGGCCTGTCTTTGTCATAATGACTTGTTTTACTTTTCTACACGTAATCCCCTGAACTCCTCCCATCTTGCTGTACATAGCAGCATTTCATCTTTCCTCATGGCTAAATAGCATCTCATTTGTGCAGACATACCATATCGTCTTGATCCAATCTTCTACCCATGGGTAAAAGCAATGTATTCTTTATGGTACAATATATGTTAGATAAAATTTGTCCTTTTAACCAATTTTAATTGTACAGTTCACTATACTCACTCAGGCCCCACTGGGTCCTCTGCTGCTCTGCCACCTGGCCAGAAACTCAGGCCTCACCCCAGGCTTTCCCACTTTATCCTCAGGCCTGACTTGACCAGACCAGCTCCAGTCTGCCCCCCAACTCTTCCCCACTCCAGTGTCTGCCCTGGTCCCTTTCTCTCTCGCCTGTCCTTAGTGGCCCCGACTACCCACCGTCCCTGCAGCCAGACATATCTGTATGACCCGAGTAAGGCATGTGGACACATACACGTACCCACTCAAAGCCTGGCACCGACTCTCCAGGCTCTCGGTAAAGTCAAACCCTCTTCCTGGTACGCACCATCCTCACTGTGCTGCCCCCGCTGGCTCCCCCAGCACCAGCACAGGACCAGCCTCTTGAGCTCCATGCAGGCTACAGGAGTCATTAAACCTACCAAGCCTCTCCTTGCTTGACTACACATGCTGTACCTGCTGCAGACACAGGCTGGTAGGAGCCAGCACCTCCTCACACAGATGTCCCCTTGAAGCTTTGAGAGAGTCCACATGCTCAACTATGTCCCCAACAGGGCTATGAGCTCCTGTGGCAGGAGCATGTCTCTCTTATTCATCCCTGTCTTTCCAGCACTTGGAATAGGGCCTGGCACACACTTAGTGTTCAATACTGAATTCCATTCAACAAATATTTTCTCAGCCAATCAATAAAATGCAGGAAGGAACATCAGAGGGAGTTCACTGGTCTGGGTTCAGACCCAGGGCTGCCAGGAAAGGTGGAAGGACAGTAGGAGATGGCACTAGCCATGAGACGGCCTGGTCTAGCCTTGGTAAGGTCCCTCTGTGTTTTCTCCTGCTCTGCAGGGGATCCCCACTCTGGGGCAGCCCCATGGGGAGTTCTCTTTTTTTTCTTTTTTGTGACTAGGTCTCGCTATTTTTGCCTGTGGAACCGCAGGCTCACGTTGCCCGGGGTACCACAGACTCAAGCAATCCCCAGCCTCAGCTTCCCAGGTAGCTGGGATTACAGGAGCGCACCACCACGCCCAGCTATTTTTTGGGACTAGGTCTCACTACATGACCCCGGCGGGATTCGAACCGGGATCCCTGGCCCCGGCCGTGGCTTCCTAGGCTGCCACTTACAGGCATGCGCCACCATGCCCGGGCCCCCATGGGGAGTTCTCCATGAGGCCTGGCATGCCTCAGGGTCACTCTTTGGCTGTGCCCCCTTAGACATAAAATGGGTTTGTCTGCCCACCTCGTAGACTCAGTATGGCCGCTTTCAGGTGCCTGGAGGGGCCCTGAGCCTCACCTGCATTAGGGTGCGCAGCGACTCCACATATGACTGCTCCGTGTCCAGCAAGGTCATAGTCACGTGCTTCCGCATGTCCTGGAGGAACAGAAAGCGGAGAGTGAGCAGTGCTCTGCTGCCCTCTGATGCCACCATGCTCAGTCACACAGGCCCAGATAGCCCATCCATACCTTCTCTCCAGATTTCAAGACCTGCCTGCCACCATCCTCCCCAGAGCAATCTAGACCTCCAAGTTACCAAGGGGGAGCTCAGATGCTCCCCCTGCAGGGAGCATCTCCTTGAACACAGGTGTCCCCCTGGTGTGTTCCTCATGCCTGACACTCTCCGCCCACCCCCTCCAACTCCCCTTAGCTATCTGCAGGTCTGGAGATCTCCTGGAGATCTCCTGTTCTTGGCTCTCCTGCTGGGCTCCCGAAAAGGCATTAAGAAAAATAAAATCAATAACCTCTTACGTTTGCAAAGGAAGCTGCCAGGCCACATTCCCCTTCCTTTCCCCACTCCCCCACCCCCCAGCTGCCAACTCTGAACACCCTGCCTTCAGGTTCAGCACAGGGGAGTCTGGCATTTGGCAAAGCCTTTCCACAGAACAGAGGCTGCCCTGACTGGGCAGCATCCCTGCCCTTGGGTTGGGCTTCACACCATGCCCAAGAGTAGAAACGGTCACTCCCTCAAGGTCAAGGCAGTCCAGAGGGGCTGAGTTGGTGGCAGTCATGCAGGGGCAGGTGTCTACTGTCTCAGAGGAGGCCGAGCCCCAGTCCTCAGTTACACAGGTAATGGAGCCAGGAGCCAGGAGCCAGGAGCTGTTTAGTAATCCTTCCGACCTGCCAGCGAGGTAGATGTTATCATTTTAAAATGGGGAAAAGGAAACCCAGGCACTATGGCCGCCAGCCTGAGAATCTGGACCTGTGTTGTGGAGTCCCAGGAAGTGGCCCAAACTCAACAATCACGCCCCCAGGGACAGTGTAGTCATTCCTGTCAAGATGACCTGTATTTTGTTGGAAGGCTTTGGCGAAAGCCAGCCTGGAGGTGCACTCTCAGAGTTCAACTACCTGAAACTCAGCTTACCTACTGACCCTTGCTATCAGCGCCTATGCCTCTGATCTACTCCTCCAGGAAGACCTCCCAGATAGCACCAGCCCTAACACTTCTCTTCCTAGGCAGGGGCTCAACTCCAGGATTCCCTGAAGTCTCTAGAGTGGTTCTGAACAAGGCCCTAATATCCTGGGCCCCAGCTCTCTAGGACTTATTCTTTCTCTCCCTGCCCTCCCGGTGCTTATTCTTTCTTTTCCAGTTTCCCTCCCAGGTCTCAGCTTGGCCAGAACATCTGTCTGGACCCTGTCTTGGCTCCAGCATTTAAGGAGTGTCTGAGTAAAGGCTTTTCGTCATGTTACTGCCAGGGTATCCATGTCCATGGCATCTCTCCAGTCCCCATCCTGAGAAGCCTTCAGGGTAAGGACTCAACCAGAGGTGCTCGGGGGCTATGCGTACTAAGGGATCTGAATCCTCATCCTTTCTAGTTTGCCTGGTCCAGTGAGAGCTCACCCCTTTGCTGTGGTATGCTTTTCTCTGACTCAGGAACTCAAGGATCAGACCTAGCCTCCAAATCTGCCTCTGAATGAGGCACATTCAGAGAAATGGGCTCCTGTGCTAGAAAATCAAGGGTAAGGAGTGTGAAAGATACTCTTGGGGGAAAGAAGGAGCCTGGCTTACCCCTTCTCTGGCAGACCTCTGCCCTGATGGGTGAGAAAGTAAAAGGCTTTACCTCAGAGCCCCCAACTACATAAATCAGATCATTTATCCTTGGCATTTCAAGGCCCTTAAAAAAGCAAAAACAAAACAAAGCAGCTTCCATAAGGGATAAGATGAGTTAGGCCCACTCGAGGATGGAAAGCTAAGGAGAAATTCAGGGGCCAGAAGAGCCTCCCAAAGAAGTATGAGATCCCTAACCCTTCACTGGACCCCCAGGGCTATCTGAGCATGTCACAGATATGGCCTCATTTCAATCTCCCACTCATGTGGTGTCATCATTTCCACATCAAAGGTGAAGAAGTCAGAGAGAGGTGACAGGACTTACCTAATGTCACACAGCTAGTGACCAGTGGAATCAGTCTCCTCAGCCACCTCAATTGACCCAGAAGAGTCTAGCATCTGGGAGTTCTCACCCAGACTGACCAGTCGGCTGTGGATCACAGGGTACCTATCCACCACTACCAGCTGTGTGACCCTGGATGATCACCTAAATTCCCTTCCAGGGTTTCCAAATTCCCCTCTGTGAACTGCAATGAACAGTACCTCCCTTCTAGAAGTGGAAAAGCAAGGAGGCAGGGAACAGAGCAGCTCCCCCCCACACACTAAGGATTCAATGTCCACTCTTATTTCACATCAAAGAGGCTGTTTATTTCTGTCTGGCTCCCTGATGAAGAGGAGGTCCCTGAGAGTAGGCCCAGGTAAAGCTCGGCTCCGGGTCACAAGCTGCCCTCCCTCACTGACTCCCTTGACCAGGTCAGATCCCACTGGGTGTGGCAGGAGTCATGGGCAGGAAGTCTTCCTGAGAGAGCAAGGCTGCTGGGTCTGTGGCCTGGAGGGTTAGAGTAACTCAAGAGCCTGACTTGGGCTGACTTGAAATGCCCAGCCTCCACCTGCTTAAAAGCACATGGGTTGTCATTCAGCTGTCAGGTAGATGCAGAGAAAACAAGGCCAGTTCCCTATTAGTGCATTCAGTGCCCTTTTCACACGTGCCAAAACACGGGTGTGAGTGTATGGGGGTGGGG
>PVHY01030602.1:0-13306 GCA_004024945.1 Uropsilus gracilis
GGTGGGGTAGTGGGAAGGGTTGTAAGCAAGCTTTCTAGAATAATGAGATTACATTGACTGGAGTGCTGGTCACACGGTCATATGCCTAGGTAACAATTCAACAAGCTGTCACTAAAATCTGAACACTTGATTGTGTCAATTATACGTGAAGTTGAAAAAACAACACCAGAGCAAACCTACTCAAAAGGAAATAATGAAGGGCAGAGGTGAAATATGGAGTGAAAAGCATTAACATCAAATTCAGCAAAAGTTAAGGAAAGACAGACCTTTGGAAAGACTGATCAATAAGGAAAATGCAAACAAATCAAATATAGACTCAAAGGAGAACGTACTTAAAAAAATCTAAAAAAATGAAAGTACATCTGAAAACCTAGATGAAATGAATATTTTCTTAGAAAATATACCAAAAGCAGATTAGTGGAATAGAGTAAAAAGTAACAAGGTAAAATGGTAATCAGAATCTTCCCTCTCGTCACCAAAAATAGGGCCCACCAGGGGCAGCTCTCCTGCCCACCTATGTCTGTGTGGGTGTCTCTCTCTTGCTTTTTCCTTTCCCTGATAATCCTGTCCTTTTTACTTTTTATTTTATTTTATTTTTTTGAGACTAGGTCTTGCTATTTTTGCCTGGGGAACCGTACACTCACATTACCCGGGGTACCACAGACTCAAGCAATCCCCGGCCTCAGCTTCCCACGTAGCTGGGATTACAGGCATGCACCACCACACCCTGCTGTTTTTTGGGGACTAGATCTTGCTATGTTTCCCAGCAGGGTCACAAACCCAGGGGCTCAAGCAATTCCCCTTCCCAGCTGCGCTCCACAGGCTTGCACTTAAAGACAGCACCACCATGCTCTAACCTGTTCTTTTTAAATGTAAGGAAAATAGTGAAAATTTTAGAAGGGTCCAGCTGGTTTTTATAAGTGCAATCTACCCAAATCCCAAGGGACACTCAACTATCTTGTAGGTCTTCTAGACATTAGAAAAAGAGCCAAAGATGTCCACAAAGCTAGTAAATCGTATCCCTAACAGATGAGACCATATAAAAAGAGAAAACTGCAAGCCCATTTCACGTTTACCTCTAGATGCAAAAATCCTCCATAGAGTCTAGCTAGCAGAACCCGTTTAGTGATTATAATGTGATCAAATAGAGTTTATCCCAAGAATACAAAACTCAGTCAACATCAGAAAAGTTATAAATGCAGTTCTCTACATTAATAGACCAAAGGTGAATCTCAAGCACAGAGAAAAGCATTTAATAACTTTCAAGACTCCATGAATCTGTACTCATGGTCCAAATTAATAAGGTAAGTGGAAGAGAAGGGAAGTATCTTTACAGCAGAATTAGAATGTCAACTGAAAATTACCGAACAGTGACGGAGTTACAAAGTGTACGCAGGCAACTATGAGTGGTTACACTTTGATGAGAAACAGTTTGGTTAGTTACAAATATTCAAGTATCCTTGGTGTCAACAAAGTAAAAGGTCATAGTTACAAAGATTCAAGTCTCTTTTGTGTCAACAAAGTACAAAGTCAAAGTAACTCCCCTATTAATTACATGTCAATTCCAGAAGAAAACATAGTATCTTTGTAGTAGAAAAAGATGACCAGACACCATCGTGATGCAGGGAGCAAAGTAAACTTTTTCAGTATTAAAATCATGAGTCAATCGACTGGATGAAATGAGGATACAGTATCTCTGATGTAATGTTTTTCTCCAAGCTGCAGAATCTAAATCTACCATGAGTAGCAATCAGATAAACCAAACCTGAGGAACATTCTTTTATAGTTCTGGTTTGTACTCCTCAAAAGTTAAAGGTCATGAAAGTCACTGGAAGACTGAAACTGCTCCAGACTGATGGGAATATGTTATCTGAATGTTCAAACCTCTTTAATGAAGCTTGCCCTGGCTACCCCATTTAAATATCCAAACCCTCCCCCAGCATATTCCCTGTGTCCCTTTCCTTGCATTGCTTTATTACACTTCTCAACCTCTAATGCACTGTATTGTTTTCCTTACTTTTCTCTAGTGTCTCCACTAGAAAGAAAGCTCCACAAGGATAGATTTTTGTCAACCTTGTTCACCGCTGTGTCCCCTATGCCCAGATGTGTACCCAGGGTTTGGTACACATCCCACTTTGGAAGCATGAATGTACCCACACACCACAACTGTTGAAAATCACTGTTATCCTTGAGACTCACTTTTAAAAGAAGAAAAGGAAACAACCCAAATGCCCCCAAAACAGACAAATAGATCAGAAATTTATGGTATATATATATATATATGTACAGTGGAATATTATTCCACAATCAGTATAGACAAATTTGATGCATTTGTGATAACATGGATGAACCTAAAAGGAATCACGCTAGAGGAAACAAGTCAGAAAGAAAAAGAGAAACAATGAATGATCCCATCTATATGTAGGTTATAGGGAAAGCAAACAAAAAGACAAAAGGACAACTAAAACTTAAAACCAACGAAGTGAGAACTAAGCACAGAGCAAGGGTGAGGTAGGGGGAGGGGGATAAAATCGGGCGAGGGAGGGATACAAGAGATTAAGATGATTGTTCATGGGTGACAAGGTGATGGCAGAACCTCCGGGGTAGACAATTATGTTAAAAATAAAATCATGTGCAAAAAAAAAAAAAATTCCTAAAAATCCCTAAAAGTAGAGTATAATCGAATAGAACATGGATATAAGAGACAACTAGGAAATTCCCTGGAAAAAATGCAAATACCTTTAAATCTAAAAGATGCCCAAACTTACTCTTAATAAGAAAAAAGCAAATTATAAATAAAACTGATTTAGTGAGGCTGTGAACAACAGTCACCCTTGCACAGGGTTGGAGGCAATGCAAAATGGTTCAGCTCTCACACCCACCTTCCCCCCACCCCCACTGGAAATCATTGTCACTTGGGGGAAAAAGTCTGCCTCAATTATTTCCATTGGTCCATTTGAAGTCAATGAATTCTTCTGATTAATTTGGCCATATCCCTGGTTTCAGTTGTCACTTCCAATGACCTCCAAATCTGTATATATATCCAGACCTCCCTCTACACCCTGAATTTCAAACCTAGACCCCAATTGTTCACTGAACTGACATTTCAGCTTGGATGTCTAACAGGCATCTCAAATGAAATTCAAAAATGTATATATGTGCAATCAATTTTTAAAAATCATAACAAACAAAAACTAACTCCTGGTCTTGTTCCATGCCTGCACCTAATGGAGTGTTCCTCATACCAGTCAGTGACACCTCCAACCTTCTAGATGCTCAGGCTAACAGCCAGAACTCCTCTCTATTTTTCATGCCCCATATCTGATCTTCTGACAAATTCCATCTTTACCTTCGAAATCACCCCCAAACCTAATCCCTCCTCACCACTGAGACTTTCACTAAGTGTTGATCTGACCATGCCAGGGGCCTTCCTTTGGGTTTCCTGCTTCTACTTTCCCCATAGAGTTTGCTATTTTGACACAGAGCAGCCAGATAGTTTATTGAAAAATATAACTTATATAATACAAGTCTGTAAAATTCTCTATGGTTCCCCACCAATCAACCATCTCAGACTGCCTTTTACTATCCTGCATGAGATAGTTTTAGATCTCACTTCCCAACTCTTTCCCTTCTTACTCATCTTCAACTACTCAGCTTTATAGTCTGTCTCTGTTGCTAGAATGACAGCTCCATGAGGACTGCGAAGAGTTTGTAGCACAGCTTGAGTTCCATAAATGTCAAATGAATGAATTCCTTCAGCCATCTGAGTCTCAGCCTTCCAGTCTGTAGGATGGGTGTCCCTTTTCATTTGGAGGTTCCTCAGATGCTTTTTCTCAACATACCAACAATTTCCAGCCTCAAGACTTTGCACCTGGTGTTCCCTCTGTCTGCCTACATGACTTACTTCCTGCCTTTTCACTCTCTCACTGCTCCTATTCCACCTCCTCAGAGAGGGATTCCCTGATGACTTCAGAATAGTGTCAGGGGAGGTCTCTCTGAGGTGAGGCAAAAATAAAGAAGTAGGGAAAATCTGATGGAAGAGTGTTTTTGGCGGTCTCCCTGCTACATTACCAGTGCTCTGCATTTAGTAGGCACTTAATACATCAAATGAGCAGATCTGGAGGTTGTGAACAGCATATGAGATGCAGAACTTGGGGTCAGGTGATAAAGGCACCTGATCAAACGTCACCTTCTGTGACCAAGTTATCTAAAATTGCAACTTGTTCCAGCATATTTTTCCTTATTATACTCTATTCTTCTCCACTGCATTAAGCAGTTATCACATACTTACCTGGTGTTTAATCATATATTCACATATGAATATAGAATATACACATGCATTAATAACATGATAGACAAACATGTCAATGAAACTATATATGTGACACTAGCTATCAATATAAAATATGTAGTATTTATATGTACAGTTTATTATATATAATTTCTACCATATTGTTACATATATCTATTATAATTGTATTTATATGCAAAACTATACTTATTACTTATTTGTTACATTTATAGTCTATCCCCTTCACTAGAATGACTACTCCTTGAAGGCTAGGGAGAAGTTGTATCACCTGGCTTACAGCCTGAGTTTCATAAATGTCAAATGAATGAACTGTTTTGGCACTCTGAGCCTCAGCATTCCAATCTGTAGGATGGGTGTGCTTTTCCATCTAGAGGTGTCCCTCCATGTTGCCCTCACTTCCTCCCATCCCCCAGTGCGGCTCCCAGAATGCCACAACCCACTTTTACATTTTCCCCATACCCTGGGCTCTGACGCCCACCACGTGCAACAGACATGGACCACAAGGGACTACTATACCCAGCGTGCCTCGCGCGCTAGGGAAGTACCACAGTCAGTAGGGGTGTTTGGATCTGATACGGGCGCCAACGGAGTGCAAACAGGGGAGGACACCCCTGTAGTTAAGCATCTGTGGTACAATCTAATCCGGGGGCCCTCTAAGGCCCCGCGCTTCCGACCTCCGCGCAAACTCTGGGTCCTCTTGTGCGATCGAGGTGGTTTGCTCTTCCGTTGCCCCGTGGCTTCGGCTCATCTCCAGCAGGAAGGCGAGTCTTCCACCCAAACTCAGGGGGTGAGCTGGAGCACGGTGTCCCCAAGCCCCTGGACAGCATTTGAGGGAGGGGGCTCAATTTTGGGAATCCTCTCAGGAGCATATTCGGAGGATCTGGGCCGGGGATGGCACCTGAGGGTCTATACTTTTGAGGGAGCTCTGAGGAAGTGGCGTTTGGTGACTCCGGGGGTGGGATTTAGTGGTATGTTTTAAGGAGTCTCCCTCGGAGATAGGTTATACTCCGAGAGAGGGTTTAAACGGATGTTTGTGGAGACTCTTAGAGTGCCTGTGTGAGTACTCTGCCGATGGGGCAGGATTTGGGATGTTCTCCAAGGAGCGAGGCGAAGTTTGACGTTCCTGAAGTCAAGGCGAATTTTGGGAGGGTTTGTTTCTGAAAGGGTCCTGATGACAGTGGGAACATTCAGGACCGACGTGGCATTGTGAAGGTATCTATGGCCTTTGTGATCTCAGGTTCTGTGATGAGATCCCCTGCGCGCTTGGATGCTCAGGGCTGCGAAACTGGACACATCAGGGTCCACACGTTATTAAGGAGAGGAGCCCCCAGCCCAGGCTGTGGAAGGGGCTGCTGAGCCCAGCCTGCTGGGCTCTGCCCTAGGGGACAGGCCACTGGGCCTTCCTTGGCCATGGTTATATTCATTATTCATGCGGAGGTGTTAAGGAAGGGGCTGTTAAGGAAGTCCATTTTTACCTCTTTCCCACCTGGCCCGCTCGAAGTACCGGCTTGTGAATTATTCACGAGGGGGCGGATCACTTTACTGAAAGGGTGTTCTTGCTGAAGGGGGACGTTCTGCGGTCTGTTGGGTTAAATAGAGCTCATTGATTAATCGCAAAGGTGAGTGGCGCCCTCAATTCTCGGTGACTTTTCTAGGGGCATTGTGCATAATTCATGAGGGGCGGGGCTTCATCTGCACGATCCGCTGTTGACTTTCCCTTACAGATCCCAGGACTTAAATCTGGCATCTAGCAAAGGGATGAAGTCTCATGCCTAGTTCATTCCTTATGGCCCAGTGATTCCAGATTACCAACAAAAACTCTAGATTCAAATGCCGTCCATCCTTGCCGGCTATGTGATCTTTGGCAAACTCTTTTGTGAATCTGAAAAAATGGATATAATCCTATGAAGATCAGATTAGTTTGTACTCATTTAACAGTTTCTTAGTCCATTTAATCTCCACAACAGTCAGTGTAGCTAGGTTATTATTATCTCATTTTATACATGAGGAAACTGGGACACCAGCAGGCTAAGGTTACACAGTGAAAGACTGTGACAGGATTCAAACCCAGCCTATCTAGTTCCCGAGTCTGTAGTCTTAATCAAGGTCGGAATGACCTCACACCCCCGTCCCCACCAACTTAATGGAAGTACTACTGTTATATAGCACTATGTGACAGGCACTATTCTAAGTGCTTTCTATATTTAAACTACATCTACTACTCCCACTTTATGGGTGGGAATACCATGACCCAGAGAAGTGAAGTCTGACTCCCGGTCACATTACCAGTCATTGGTGGTGAAAACGATTTTTGTGAGGGCTTAAGAACTTTCAAGGAGCTCACTTTTGAGATGAAACCTAAAAGGCGAGAGAGAACCAATTTCCTCCTCTGCTTTCCTGAGATCAGTGACACAGTACCTGGAAAGGACACACCACAGGAGCTACCACTCTGTCAGTGATAAGTTTAATGTGATCTATTCTACAAAGAAGTGCTGGTGATCTGGTAGTCTAGCTTGACTTTTTTTGAGACTAGGTCTCGCTGTTTTTGCCCGTGGAACTGCAGGCTCATGTACCACGGACTCAAGCAATCCCCTGCCTCAGCTTCCCAGGTAGCTGGGATTACAGGTGCGCGCCACCATGCCCAGCTATTTTTTTTTTGAACTAGGTCTCGCCTCGTTGCCCTGAGCAGGACTTGAACCTTGATCCCTGGTCCCCGCCGTGGCTTCCTAGGCTGCTGCTTACAGACATACGCCACCATGCCCAGGCTAGCTTAACTTTTTAGTGTACATTGGTAACCTTAGCATTCTGTTTTCCATTGTCCATCTGGGAGGGTATTTCAAGTTATTTAAAAAATAACCCAAGTTGAATGTTTTTGTAGTGGCTATATATATACTACCCATAATTAACATTAATTTTATGTTAATATGATTAGTCTTACGTACTACCTTTATATTGGTATATAATACCTAAAACAAGTGCCCTGTGCGAGCTTTGTTCCAAGCTCATTCCATAATTCATGTTCTCTGATTTTGATAATACATTTCGCCTTTATGAGGCAGTTGGGTCCTATTTCTACCCCCATTTTACAGTTTTGGAAACTGGCACTCGCCAAAGTGGATTTGGTTGGACCAAGCAGTCCTGATTCATTTGCAGTTAGTCAGGAGACAGCTACATTCCCCCTGGGTTTCCCCTGTGGCTTTGCATCATCCCTTTTCTTTATTCATAAACAGGAAGGCGTGATCATATTGCATTGGCTAGAATACAATAATTCTCCCCCCTTGCTGGGCAGGGCTGTGGAGCTGTTCAGTCTTTCCTGTCTTATGCATAATTCATGAGACTGGGTGGGCCCTTTCTTGACCTCTGAAATTCCAGGATAAACTGCTGCAGCTTATTTATTATTCATGAGTGGAGTGGGAGGGAGAGTGCATCCCCCCCCCAGTCGCCCTATTTTCCTGTTTGCTGGCATATTAGATGCAGCGGTATTCTAACCTGTCTCTTTTTTGTTCCCGCGCACAAATGCATTGGCTTTATGCATTATTCATGATAAATGTGGCCTAGGTCTCCTTGCCTTCCGGCTGCAGCAAGATTATTCATTATTTATGAGCAACGGGGTGGGGGGGCATGGCTTCCATGTGTTAACATTGGTTTTCGGGTTGCCGGGTGTTAGTCAACCAGCCACCCGACTTTATGCATAATTCATGATCAGGAAGCTTGGTCTAGAGATCTTTCCTTGGTTTCTATGGCAGATTGGCTGCAACAGTATTCATTATTCATATCCCATGGGATGTGGCCTTTATGTGTTTTACCTGTTTTCTTAGTTATCGCTACCTAGCCACCAGGTGGAGCTAGTCCTCTTCGAATGAATGAGTCAGGGACAGGCCGGGAATATATACATGATTCATAAATGGGCGCGGCATGCCTGCATCCGGGCTCCTGGGGGTGGGGCCCGAGGTTTTGTTCCGGCCCCTGGCTCAGCCGGCCGCCATCTTGTGTCGGCGGCCGAGGTGAAAGAGGTGGCAAGGGAGACCACAACCACGACGGCTAGGGGAGGAGAACGCGGAGGCGGCGGCGGCGGCGATTCTAGGCGGCCCAGGCGGCGGGGAGGAGGAGAAGGAGGAGGGTGGCTGCCGGGCTTGGCTTCGGCTCCTAGAGGAGTTGGCGGCGGCGCGACCCGGGGAACCGGCATTGGTAACAAATAGCCTTTCTCATAGTGCCTTGGCCAGGGCATGGGAAGCATTGGAGGGCCCTGGGCTGGTGCTGGACAGGGCTGCTGTCGAGGCGGGCTGAGATGACTCTGATTGCTAGGAATCGGTGGGGAATGGTGGGGAGTGGGGGCGCAGACCTTGGGGCGGGGCCGACGTTTCCTATTCAGGACCAGCCCAGCCCCTACGACTCGAGAATCTGACCTTGGAGTCAAACCCCCCAGGATCCTCTTTTGAACTTAAGCTCAATATTCCTAGTCAGGGACCTGACCCCATCCTGAGCCCTGTGTGGAACCTTGTATCTCTGATCTTCCTGATCGAAACTCCGCCCCAGTTGCCAGTAGAGACTTGTACACCTGGTCAAAGCCCCCCCCCCCAATCTGTGCCTCTGAAGGCCTTCCCTAGATTCTCCTTTCAGACACCCCTAGTCTCCGTATTTGCTCGGTCCTTGAAGCTTCCAAGAGAGGCCAGACTCGGGGGAGGCGTTCACATGGCCTTCATTTCTGATTGTCTTCGACACTTCCCTCTCTGCCACCGCCCCTGCCCCATCTATCTGCCCATAGAACTTCCAAGGGGACTAGACCCTGTGAAAGACTGTCCATCTTTTCAGAGACCCCCCTTCTCCACATCTCAGGTGTCTCCCAACCCACTCTGGCCCAGCATTTCTATGCAGGGACCTGTCTTCCTTTAGAGAATCCTTCAGTACCTAGAATCTTTCATTGGATACTTTAAGAGATTGGCCCCTTTTTCTTGGTCTGGGTATTGTTTAAAGAACCCCCTTTCAGGCCTCAGTAACTCATCAGACAGTCTAACCCCCAGTTTTTCTCCTCATATCTTCTCAGGGGACCAGGCACGAGGGAGGGACTGTTTGAATACATAATCCTTCATTAGATTCTTGTGTCAGCTTGTGCCCTTGCAGACCCTGTTGGCTCTTGGCTCCTTCAGTCAGACTCACCTTCCAAACCCCACCCTTCAGTCAGCCTCTACCTTCAAAAGCCAAGCAGGGTTCTAGCTTCTCATAGATCCCTTGACCTCATATCAGACCTCAGAATCTGCCCTCAAAGCCTTTCAAAGTCCCCTAGTATCTTTAGTCAGAGACCCCCAGCTTGTTTTCAGCTTTGTTAGGACCCCAACATCATTGTCAGATGTCCCTTCCCTCAGTGGCACAGTTGTCCTCCATTACAATAGAAAACCCTCTTTTCAGCATTTATTATCAGAGTCGTCAGGATAGCCTATATAATTGTTCAGAGAAACCCAACTCCACTTGGGGACCTAGCCAGTATCTGCTTACTTAACTTTTTAGAGCCAGAACTGTCTGGGCTAAGCCTCCCCTTTTCATTATTTCAGAGTAGCTGAGACACTTAGCATATACCAATCAGATCATCAACACAAGGTCTTTGTGTTCCATTAGAGATCCTTCCCCAACACCACCCTGGGCCTCAGCATCCACCCTCTTATATAGTACATACTCCTTTACCAGACCCCAGCATCTTTGTGTCTCTTTCTTAGGGTCCAGCAGCTGCTCTCTTACCTCCTTGCAACCTCTGGGGGCTCCACTGCAATTTTCCCTTTCCCAAGTTCCAGAGTTGAGTTTTTTTTAACCTTGTCCTGCCCCACCTTGTCCCCCTTTACCAGCTTCCTTTGAGCCTCTGTGGGTACAGACAACTACCTCCTGACTCCCCTCTCTCATGTTCTCATGAGGCTCGGCAGGCAGCATTCTGTGCCCTTGCTTCTCCATCCTAATCCTCTGACCCTGTGCCTGCCCCCTCAAACCTGCTCTTACCTTAGTCCTTCTTCTCCCGTTAAGGTGGTAGAGGATGCTCAGACTTCAAATTCTAAGTATCTCAGTTTGGATACTTCAGGCAGGTTTTGAAACTATGTTTCAGTGCAGCTTTACTGAGCAATTAATAGTATGTACATTGTAGCAGAAGTTGAGGAAGAAAGGGTATCAATTTTATGCTAGAAGAAGGGGCATAGTTTCCTGTTCTGCGGTTTCTGCGCTAGACCCTTTTACTTTGAAGCAAACTTGTTCTAAACCTCTGCAAGTTGAAATCCACTTTTGAACAGTCAGCCGAAATCTGCTTTAGACTTGTTGACACACTAGGGGCTGAGAGGTAAAAGGTCTGGATGCTAAAGCTCTTTCTGGCCCTGGATCATCATCTGATTTAAGGAGCAGGGAGATGCTATGTTCCCCAACAAACAAATCAATGACAAGGCAAAGAGATAAGTAATGAAGTACACTGCAGCTGCCCAGGGAGCTGCTTTTTTATGTCCTCTGACCATAACCTTTTTAACCTTTCCAGCAACCCCTGGAGCATAGTTTCCTTTGTCCCTGCTTTTGGAGAAAATAGGGCTTAGAGGAAATGACATCCCTGCTTCAGGTCAGAGTCAGTAAATAGAAAATTAGGGTTTGCCTATGTCTCCCTACTAACTCACCAAGCCTCTTCCTACCTACATTGGTTTTTAGCAGTCCTAGTGTTTCACTTGGCTGACCCAGGGGCCCTAGCCTGCCACCTGGATTCTCCTGCCTTACCCCTCAATCCCTGTGAGCTGGATCCCGACTCAATTCCCTCAGGAAGCACTTGGCAAACAGAAAACATCTGTGTGACTTTGGGCAAGTGCCTGAAGTTCTGTTTTCTTATTTATGATGTGAGCATACAGTTGTCTGGCTTGTTGGCATTGTTAGGGTTAGACAAAGCCCATCACCCCATGGTTGACTGGTGTAAGCTCTTGGTAGATGGTAGGGAGCTCCTGTCCTCTTGCTTAGTGCTAAGAGTGTGACAGGTGCCACGATGGAATCTCAGGTACAGTGCTCAGTGTAACTGGGTGTCAGAAAAAACTCAGTGTAGAACAGGCTTAGGTGGAGCATTGGGGGTGAGGGGAAGTGATTTGAGGTCCTAATGTCTCCAGTGTCTACAGCTGGTCACCCCCACCCCAGATTTCACTTCCATAGCAAGGTGTACTGTTTCGTCTTTGGGACCTAGTGTGTGACTGTTGGCAAGTGACTCTACCTCCTGAACTCAGGTTTTCTCATTTGTTCTGGAAGGACAGTCAGCCCAGCCTTGGCAGGATTAGGAACATTGAGGGGATGAAAGGTGATAACTCTGGGAGTCAGCCTTAGCAGATCTCAGTCTGGCCCCTGCTAGCTGGCCCCTGCTAGCCAGTGCTGTTTGTGGACACTTTAATTGAGTCACCAAATGTCCCAGACTGATTCCCCCCCTCCATTGTGAGTATTTGGATGGTAGTCCAAATCCCCCAGGAGCACCCTGAGGATGAAGTGAGGTGAGGCTCATAAAGTGCTTAGTATGACATCTGGCACAGAAAGGATGCCTAGTACTCATTTATGATTATCCTGTTAAAGAGACTCCACATGCAGACAATGCTTGGGAAATGTGTGTTTTCTTGTTCCCTGTGACCTCTTTTCTTGACCTGGGAAGAATCTCCTCCCGAAGCTTGGGGCTACGCTTTGTCAAATTTTGCTCTGAGTCGCTCCCTGGACTGGGTTTCCAGCAGGGTATCTTCTGCCATCACGCCAGCCTACTGGCTATCCAAGCCGTCTGTCCCTCCTGCACCCCTGTTGTAGGGGACTTGGAGGAGAATGATGTTTGTTATTGCCTTCCTGTTCTGTCCCAGGCTTTATGGTCTGTTACTTCTAATCACTTTACCAACTCCATGGGGTAGGTAAGTGATATTCTCACCCTATCATACAGGTGAGGCACTTGAGCCTGTAGGGGTTAAACGGTCTCCGTCAAGGAGTGGTAGGGTCAAGATTTGAAACTGGGTCTGACCTGAATCTCCATCTCTCCTCTGACTTCCCCACAAGTACTTTCTTGTTACTCCTTTCACCCTGCAGGATTGGGCGCTCTCTCTCTCTCTCTCTCTCTCTCTCTCTCTCTCTCTCTCTCTCTCTCTCTCTCTCTCTCTTAATGCTGGGCTGGGGAGAAAGGCAAATGGCCTAGTGGTCACCAGCATGGATTACAAGCCAGGCCAGTTTGGTTCAGATCTTAGCTCTGACAGCTCTGTGACCCTGGGCAAGTCACCTCACCTCTTTGTACCTGTCTTCTCATCTGTAAAGTGGGGATGCTACTAGCACTTTAGCCTTCTCTTCCTTCACCGTCACCACTAATCAACAGAACCATTTACTCATGTGTCCCAAACTCACCTCTGACCCTCCTTTTTCCTTCCAGATGTCCAGCTCGCCGCTGTCCAAGAAACGTCGCGTGTCCGGGCCTGATCCAAAGCCGGGTTCTAACTGCTCCCCTGCCCACTCCGTGTTGTCCGAAGTGCCCTCGGTGCCAACCAACGTGAGTGTCTTCTCCCTGAAGACTGGCAGGCAGTGGGGTGGGGGTGACTGGGAAAGTCTTGTTTCACTAGCACTCTGGCCATGTCCTATTCCTGTGTGTCACCCTGAACGTGTTTTCCCCTCCTTCCCTAGGGAATGGCGAAGAACGGCAGCGAAGCAGACATAGATGAGGGCCTTTACTCCCGGCAGCTGTAAGTGGGTCCATGGTTGAGCTGAAAGGTGGGGAGAGGGGCACACTGGGAGGATAAAGTCAGGAGGTTCAGGCCCTGACCCAGAATGCCCCCTAACCTAATAGGTATGTGTTGGGCCATGAGGCAATGAAGCGGCTCCAGACATCCAGCGTGCTGGTGTCAGGCCTGCGGGGCCTGGGTGTAGAGATCGCCAAGAACATCATCCTCGGTGGGGTCAAAGCTGTCACCCTACATGACCAGGGCACTGCCCAGTGGGCTGACCTCTCCTCCCAGGTACCTCTTCTTGGCCCCCTTCTCC